>CM044960.1:2620198-2764005 GCA_024516035.1 Bactericera cockerelli | reverse complement strand
AATAGAATAGAATAGAAATAGAATAGAATAGAATAGAATAGAATAGAATATACCTTGTCTATACTGCCGAGGTAAGACTGAAAAGTCCCTTTACTTCAGCAGTCAAACATTTCTTATATTTTTATACTGAAATTAATCCGACTTGTGGTTCTTGAGTTTTACGAGGAAAATGTGCCACTATCAAGCAACCTCAAACATGAGGTTGAACAATGCCGACCCAAGTAGTTTTGGGAAAAAAGCAGTGTAAAAAAATGAAGACAGAAGAAGAAAAAACCATTGTTTTATGCTTCCCGATTAAATCTAGAGAGTTAGCCCCATCAGCCCAGTAGTTTTTTTGGTGCCAATAATTAGTATATAAGTTTATACACATACAACATGTGTAACTTTTAGTACAATACAATTGAATTGAATGTAGTCAAGGTCTCAAATTAAATTTTAAAATTCATGCTTCGTGCGGGATTCGAACCCACGCTACCTGGATTACCAGACGAATGCCTTAACCACTGTACCTACCAACGCATGTGATGGTAACTGAAAGAGAGTCAATGCTGATGTTAAAACTAATAATAACACTAATAAGTGGAAGGTAACCGCCAGTGCGAGGTTAATGCTCAAAGCATTTTCTACCACCTAAACCTCAAAGTCTTATTATTATGTTGTTTCAAACTCAAATGAATGAGGAAAAATTCTTGCACTGGGTAAGTTCGAACCAACGGATCACTACGCTACCTGCATTACCAGTCTAGTAACCACTTGACTACCAGTGTAGTTGTTCTTGCACCTATTTTACATCACATAATCCAAGATACGAGGTTTGGCTATTGAGTTCGTAGACTCTTTCCATAAAACGATGTGTGTTTAACTTACCCAACTTTAGTAGTTATCCCCTTCAATGTAATCCCCTCCTATATCCCTACAACGTTCTAAGCAAATTTTTCATTGATCGAAACAGTGGTGGAGGTCATTTTGTGTGAGGCCTTTCAAGACTTCTGCCGGTTTTTTCTTAACGTCATTTACGCTGTCAAATCTGTTACCTTTCAGGGTAGATTTGATTTTTGGGAATAAGTAAAAGTCCCACGGGGTCAGGTCGGGTGATTAAAGAGGGTGTTCCAACACTGGAATGTTGTACTTGGATAGGAACGTCTTCACGGAGAAGGCACTGTGGACTGGCGCATGGCACCATTTTTGCTCAAACTTTTGTCATGTTGAAATTTTCGTGCAAAATTTGTCTAACACATTATCTATTAATTTTATGTGTATCAGCCACTAGTCCTAGAGTTAATCTACGGTCAGAACGAATCATAACACCAATTTTTTCACTGTTTTCGTCAGTTTTTGAGGTTTGGGGGCGACCAGGACGTGGATCGTCCTCAACATCTTCCTGACCACCTTGAAAACGTTTAAACCACTTATAAAGCGTTGATCTTTTCAAACATGACTCCTGGTACACTATCTTTAACAAATAAAAAGTTTTACCAGCAAGTTTTACGTAAAATTCAATAATCACTCGTTCCTCAACGTTTGTATGAATCATAATTCCGGCAAAATTAAAAAAGGTGTCCTGCGCGTCGGGCTATCACAATAGAACTAATTACAGTACAGGCATGTGACAGCTATCAATCAAAACACAAGACTTAAAGCTTTCTAAACATGTTCATCATATCTTCCTAGCATGGACAGCTTTTGCGTAGCGGCTCGCGTCTACGAACTTAATAGCCACACCTCGTATATGTAGTAGACACTTGCCAATCACTATAAATTGGTTTAACGTACATAATAGCCAATAATCCTACAGGTAGTCCTGTATGTTGGTTCAACAAAGTGTATCGAATGCAGAAAACGTCAGTTAAACAGATGTTTGTTAGACTCATATCCGACGAATGCACCTTATTTATAAGTAGATCACATGCATCAGACGTTCCACTGTGTTTGCATTGATCAGATACATTTACGCCAGCCTTCGTGGCGTAACGGTTGGGACTACTGCCCGTAGTCCAGAGATCCTGAGTTCGATCCTCGGTCGGAGCAGATTTTTCACACAGAAAATTCTGTTCCCTCCGTACATGTAAGGCTGCCATTTCCGGCCCTACCCAGGCTGGGTGAAGTTAATGAGGGTAGCTGCTATGATTCCCAGCGAATGGAGGGTAAAACCCCCGTCCTAATCCAGAACGTTAAATCAAATAGAATCGTTGGCGTAAGGAAGGGCATCTAGCCGTAAAAAATGTGCCAAAACCAACCAACCTCAACCATGAGGTTGAACAACGTCGACCCTGCTTAAGCGGGATAAGACAGAGTGAAAGAAGAAGAAGAAGATACATCTGAATTACCTGTATCAGATATGTATATGTGTCCTACATGTGTCAGATTTCTCTGACAAACTCATGTACATTAGAAAACTGCCCGCTTTCTATTTATCAGTAGACAGAAATATACATATTGAGGACTGCAGTGGTTACTGTAGATCAGGCGCGGCCGCTGGGAAAAGGTTTTGGGGGTGCTGCCACATAAACCGGACTAAAATGGGATTTATAGAGTCTCTCTCTTCTCTTAGTACCTGGCGAGTTAGACTTTGTTTACCATGCTAATCATAATAATTACAAATCTGAGCCCACGGCAGTGCGCCAGGCCATTTTGTCACAAATTTTGTCAGTCAGTGACAAAATTTGCAATTTTGTCTGACTAACTGATAGGATATTAAAATTATGAGGCACTTCCCGACTACCTAGAAAGCTAAAACTTTGCATGATGGTAGGGTTTATTGTAAAAGATATGCGGATATGCGGGACTTGCCGGCAGGGTATGGTGTGTCGCCCCTCTTGAAGGGCACCAACTTTACAGCAACACCCTGTATATCTTTCACTCCCCCACCCTTGTCAGCTGTGTCTAGAAACCGTAAACTTACGGCCATCTAAATTACAGCCTAGGTTCTTTGCTATCAGAAGACAAGTGACTATATTCTCTCTTATATGACCAGCACTCGTCATGGTAATTAATTTTCTCTATGTGGTCACCGTGGACGAATGGTGTAGCTTGCTAGACTTGCACGCGCGTAGACCTGGGTTCGAATCCCAGCGGATTCGAACTTTGAATCGGCTCTGTAATTTGAATGTCACATGGTTTACTCTTACGCAGTCATACATCATGAGAAAAAATTAATTGTAGCTTTGATGTAAGATATTTGGATATCAAAGGTACGGGAAGGTTCTATAATTCTGCTAAAATAGTGATCTAGTCCTGTGTTGGAAATGAACTTCTTTAAAATTAATAGAAGTTCTATGAAATTCCATGACCATTTCTTCAAGAACTATCAAGATTTCAACTATCAAAAGTCACGTTGAATACACCAGTTCTCATTTAGTCACTGATATAAGCAACGTCCTAGGACGTTAGAACTTGGATGGGTGACCATTAAATTTCGAACAATCGCATGATGCTGGCTCTTTCCGGCCCAACCCAGGCTGGGTGAGGTTCGTAGCTGGTTCGTAAGTTTTCAGCAAATGGAGGGTGAAACCGTCTCGAATGAAATAGATGTTGAAGAAACTTTAAGAAAAAATAGCCAGCCATTGGGGTCTTAACCCATGAGAGCGAAGTAACCATATAAACAATAGCTTTGTTGAGCTGGTAATATTCTCAGGTTCATACACGTGTAATACGTATGTTGTAAAAAAAATGGTAATTAAAAAAATCTATTTAATAGAAAGTATAGACAGGTACTAAACGCGGGTGTTGTGTTAGTCCAAGTATTCGGGATCTTCACATTCCTTGTTATCCTGCTATCATACAATTCATGTATGTACTGAAACTTTACATAGATAAAACTGTGAACATTTATGTAATTACACTATCATTTATGAATATAACTTGAAATACAGCTATAAAACAGTATCTACACATAAAGAACCTACAGCTATGAATAATGTTTTTAAACTAATTTTTGCATGGAGTTGTATAAGGTTCAACTCTAGGTACAAGCTAAACTATTTTGCACCAAAGAAGAGATCACTACCATGGCCGAATTATGAAACAGAATTTGTTAATCTTAGTGGGCACTATCCCCTAACTTTCACCTTGACAACAACTGTAGAGGTCATATAAGTCGAGCTTTGTAGCTGTTGTATCCCTTTCTTACATTTTGCTATTATGCTTATTCTTCAGTGTAAAGAGTTCTAAGAATCGGACTATGAACAACATAAAGATGTATTTCTATGGTTTCTTCATGTAGGTAGGTAGGTAACTTACATGAATTGTGATCTCACTTTCAGTGGTGTTTCTCTGGCGCATATATTTTATATTTTTTCCATTATGTATGTACGAGTAATATACATACACGAATGTATCGTGTAATACATGCAGGCTAGATACCGTATAGAATAGTATACAATATACAGGGTGTCCAGGATTTATTTTTAGAAAATTTCAGAATCAAATCTAGGAGACTCTAAGACTGAAATAATTTTGTGTAATTTTTCGAAAAATGGAAAAAAGAAAATAAACATTTGAAAAAGACAAGTTTTCACCTGAAAAATAAACTTGAACTTGCTGAAAAAAAAGTGAAAAGGGTTCGAATGTCATTGTGTTTGATGATTATTGAATAAATTTCCAAAGGAAATACCTACCTAATTCCTAACATTTTGTATCTATTTGCATTCAAAACTGAGCTAATTATTTCGTTCATATAATTCGAAAAATGATTTAAGAGTATTTTAGTTTTTGAGTGTCCCCTAGAATTGATTTTGAACTTTTCAAAAAAAAACAAAACAAAAAACAATCAGAAAAATTTGGACACCCTGTATATTACATATACTGAATTCAGGCAAGCTAGGTATATCGTGTTATACACATGCTAGATATCTCGTAATATTTGCGTCCAGGCAATTTTGATGCTAACTTTTACTTTACTTTAATTTCTACTCTCTGGGTTCCACGGTGGTGGCTCCTGGCTCACATGAAAGTCGCTGGGTGTCTCAGTCATAATGAGTTAGCTGGGTGTCTCAGTCATGATGAGTTATCTGGGTGTCTCAGTCATTCTGAGTGAGCTGGGTGTCTCAGTCATGCTGTGTTAGCTGGGTGTCTCAGTCATGCTGAGTGAACTGGGTGTCTCAGTCATGCTGAGTGAGTTGGGTGTCTCAGTCATGCTGAGTGAGCTGGGTGTCTCAGTCATGCTGAGTGAGCTGGGTGTCTCAGTCATGCTGAGTTAGCTGGGTGTCTCAGTCATGCTGAGTTAGCTGGGTGTCTCAGTCATGCTGAGTGAGCTGGGTGTCTCAGTCATTCTGAGTGAGCTGGGTGTCTCAGTCATTCTGAGTGAGCTGGGTGTCTCAGTCATGCTGTGTTAGCTGGGTGTCTCAGTCATGCTGAGTGAGCTGGGTGTCTCAGTCATGCTGAGTGAGTTGGGTGTCTCAGTCATGCTGAGTGAGCTGGGTGTCTCAGTCATGCTGAGTGAGCTGGGTGTCTCAGTCATGCTGAGTTAGCTGGGTGTCTCAGTCATGCTGAGTTAGCTGGGTGTCTCAGTCATGCTGAGTGAGCTGGGTGTCTCAGTCATGCTGAGTGAGTTGGGTGTCTCAGTCATGCTGAGTTAGCTGGGTGTCTCAGTCATGCTGAGTTAGGTGGGTGTCTCAGTCATGCTGAGTGAGCTGGGTGTCTCAGTCATGCTGAGTGAGCTGGGTGTCTCAGTCATGCTGAGTTAGCTGGGTGTCTCAGTCCTGGTGAGTGAGCTGGGTGTCTCAGTCATGCTGAGTGAGCTGGGTGTCTCAGTCATGCTGAGTTAGCTGGGTGTCTCAGTCCTGGTGAGTGAGCTGGGTGTCTCAGTCATGGTGAGTGAGCTGGGTGTCTCAGTCATGGTGAGTGAGCTGGGCGTCTCAGTCAAGGTGAGATAGGTGGGTGTCTCAGTCATGCTGAGTTAGGTGGTCAAGTTTTGTTTGTTGTGTTACTTTCATTTTCTAGTCGGCGGACTTGTAATCTGGAGGTCGGTGGTTCAAGAACCCTACCCAGTGATAGAATTTTTCCTCATTTTTTTTTTTTAGTTTGTGACCACGTAATAATAAGACTCTAAGGGTTAGAGGTAATAGAAAACGCTTTGAGCATTAACATCGCCTGCTGGTTACCTTCCACTAAAGAGTGTTATTATTATTATTGATCAACCAGCAATCGCCAATGAACACGATAAGGCTGGATTTCCTGAGCACTCGACGATGCATAACTTAAAACTTGAAGGTGTTATACACGCTCCAGATATTACAGGAACCAAACTCCATAAGTTTCGAGACCAATTCCAAGTTAATTTAATTAGTACCCCTGTCGATAGCCAGCGTCGATGGCGCGTTGAATGCACCGGTTCTCGTAGGATCACCGACGTTAAGCAACGTCCACCGAGGTGAAGACTTCGTGATGCTGACCTTCCGGACCAATCCAGGCTAGGTGAGGTTAATGTGGGTAGCAGTTTTGTGAGTTTCGTGCGAATAGAGGGTAACACCCCCGTCGTGATATGACCATGCAGTTGAAGGTGCAAAAAGGAAATCTTCTTTAGCATCTGTTCAAAGTGACAAAAAGAAAGAAAAAAATGTGCCTTCGGCGCTGAGTGACTTACCTAGAGATTCATAATTTGGAAAGCGCTGATGCCATGTTATAAATTGTGACATAATAACACAAAGAAACGAACGTTTCATATGCACTGCATGATATCTAAGTTGCCTGAGTATAAGTCGTGCAGTCTTGAATGCAATTCTGAACCCGGCGCGGCCGGCACTATAAGGAGCTGCGGAACTGCACCACCCCCAGACGAAAAAGATAATAATAATAATTGCCTTATTTATACTGCCCGATCAGGACTATTAAAGTCCCATTACTCCAGCAGTAAGCCCAAGACATATTATTATGTGGTAAAAATCCCATATGAGAGGTTAGCTTGTCATGTCCCGGCTGGGTTTCGAACCCACGACCTCTGGTATCTCTGGATTCACAGAGTGCCGCCTTTACCACTGAGCTACCGGGACAGGAACCAGGACAGGAAGAGAGGATTCTCTCAAGTCCAAGCTCGTACACAATGGAAATCTTCCCACATTTCTAGAATAATTATTATGATTGACATGGTAAACAAACTCATGCAAACTCGTTAGGTACTAACAAACTCGATGGGTACTAAGATAGCGTCTCTATAAATCCTATTCTAGTAGCACCGGTAAAATATTTTCCAAGCGGCCGCGCCTGCAAAGAACTAGAGTTGTAGACGCATAATGTCCTGCTAATTCTGCTCTTTGTTATAGTTATGTAAAAAATATTTACATTTTATGTACATTACGTAAACAACGGTATACTGGGTGTTCAAACCAATTCAACGAATAAGTCATGGACACTTTTCTTTTTCGCTGTAGCTTCAGAACCGCTGAAACGGTTGAATAGAAGAGATTGGCAAAGGCAATAATCCCGCCCTTTAGGTAGGACATAGGACATCCATATTGTAACATATTTTTATTAATAATATGGCACTACTATATATCTATAATAAATTAATAATTTTATAATAAAAGAAATATATTTTTATCATCGAATGCTTTATTAGATAAAAAGTCATACATATGAGGAGCGGTTAAGAAGAAAAGCCATATGCGCATATGGCCCTTTTTGGGGACTTCGCATTTTTGAATTCTCCATGTTGTTCTGAATCCGTTCATATTTTGGTTTTTTACTGTGCGATGCGTAGTTGCTGAGATATTCGTCTTAGAAAAAAATCCAATAATGGCCCTTCTTCTCGACCCTAGGTTTTACATACAATTTGAATGAGGACTTCTGAGCGCTTTCACACCTAACTTGAATATAACTGAATACATTTCTGATTCAGAGGATGACTCTGAAACACAGTACTAAAACCATACCTATACTATCTATACTTAAGTTGTAATTATTATTTTTAAAGCCCAAATAAGTGTTTATTCCATTATTTCCATTATACTTTACGTTAACCAAAGAAATGTTATTAAAACCATTTCTTTTTTACTGTGAAATTGAATTTTTGTGTTGTTATTTTTATAAAAAAATTGGTGGTCTGTAAAAAGGGCCATTTTTACTCTTTTGTAGTTATTTTTTTTTTTTTAAATTGGCTCTATTAACCCACAGTTTTCTTTTTTGACCGTATTAAGAACAATATTTTCTATTAGTTGGTAAAATTGCACATCTGTATCTATGAATTTGAGAAAGTTACACAGCGTTGCGACTTTTTGCAATATGGTCCTTCTTCTTAACCGCTCCTCATATGTACAATACAAATAATTATTATAAAAAAATAGAAAAATGGAAACAATATAAACAATAAATGGAAAGAAATAAATAAAAACATAATTATGTATGTCCTAACTAAAGGGCGGGGGGGTTATTGCCTATGGCAATCTCTTCCACCCAACCCTATAATTTTTTTATATAAAATATGCTATAACAAATAAAAAAAATACTATGAAACACCAGGTATTTTTTTACTATCATGCACCTATATGAGTCCTTCTTCAGAGTTGTAACCAGAAATTCTTCTTCCTCTATTTTACACATTCATATCATTAGCATACTAGCTTCTTTTTTCTGTCCTGATAATTTTGTTAGATTTGTAATCATCAGTTGTAACTAAATTTCATCTCTAATTATTAGCGTTTTTTTAATAAACAAAGCGTTTTGTAAAAATAGACACGCTATCCGTAAACTTAAAATAATAATAATAATGTTATTTATTTACACTTTATTTTTTTACAAAGCAATCACAACAAAAAATTAATAATAACAATATAAAAAAATAGAAATATGTACAAAAAATAAAGAACATTATTAATTTTAATTGTATTTTTTGTGTTTATTATGTCACAATTTTAGCGGGTAGCGCAGAATCATAGGCCTTTACCACTTTAAGATACAATACTTTTACTATTTTTTTCATTTTTTATAATGATATTCATATAACCATACGATTAATAATAATAATAATAATTGCTTATAATTCCGCCACTGGTCGCTGTTTCACATTAACGCAGCTACTCATGTTTCCTCACAAGGTATGAGAGGACCCCGAACATCCAATTACAGAGCAGAAAAAATCCTGCCCTGCTGAGAATCAAACCCAGGTCACCATGCGTGAACTGCCTAACTCACTCGGCCATTGTGACTAAACTGAAAATATGCTGTAGTTTTATTTTTTTTGCTATCTTTTTTCATGATTTATGACTTTGAAATGACGATGAAATGAAAATAACCATAATAATAATAACAACAACCTAATAACCAGGCGAGGTTAATGCTCAAAGCATTTTCTACCACCTAACCCTCAGAGTCTTATTATTATGTGGTCACAAACTCAAATTATTGAGGAAAAATTCATGCACTTGGTGGGACTCAAACAAATGGATCCCTACGCTACCTAGATTAACAGACTAGCGCGTTAACCACTTGACTACCAGTGTATTTTTTTTTTTTTCTCTCATCATATTTGTGTTAATCACTTTCGCGATGTCACAACTACTCAAACTTGCTTTACTATATCTACGCTGAAACCGGACTTGAACCACCGCGACCTCCAGGTTACAAGTCCACCGCCGTACCGATCAAGCTACTGAAGTGGGTCAGTGCAATAATAAAAATAAAAAAATTAAAAATGCACGTTTCATGAGTATCGAACCCTGCGTTCTGTTATCTAAAGTAAAGACACCGCCTCACACCTGTGTTTGCTTATTGCTCCAACACCACCAAACATGCACACGCACAACCAAACACAACCCCAACACAAAACCCCCGTCGTGATATGACCATACAGTTGAAAGCGGAGGTAGGTACACCAAAGAAAAAACACCACACCTGTTTAATATTCTATTTTATCCTTATTAGAGCCTCCCCTATTGAAGGATCTGTCCTATCTTGTCACGATAATGATGATAAATGGTGTTCCTTTGTCTTGAGGAGAAGGGGGGATAATAGTATTGAAGGTATTTTAACTTAATATCTAGCTCCATTGACTGCGCACCGGACTCATAACCGAGAGGTCGTTGGTTCGATATAGTGGAAATGCGTGTTTCCACGATTTTTGATCTATTTGTTCAGTATAGTCAAAGGTTTGTGTGATGCAATGATTATAAATTTAATACCGACAGACATCAAAATCCAAGTTGCTCAGGAAGTTTAAAAAAATCGAAATCGGAAATTGGAGAAAAAGTTTTTTTATCATTATAATAATTATAATAGTGAAAGGTAACCACCAGGCGAGGGTAATGCTCAAAGCATTTTCAATCACCTAACCCTCAGAGTCTTATTATTATGTGGTCACAAACCCAAATTCATGAGGAAAAATTTGTGCACTGGGTGGGATTCGAACCAACGGATCCCTACGCTACCTGGATTACCAGTCAAGTGGATACCAGCGTTATCCACTTGACTACCAGTGCACATTATATTTTTCAAAAATGAAAACAATACAAAGAACTTTTTCTCACTTAAACTAGAAAATGTATTAGGCAATTCAAAATTCAGTGGAATCTGAATATAAGAGAACTGAAGGGGCCGAAAATAAAAAAAGAGAAGATTTTCTCAAGTCCTAGCTCATACACAATGAAAATGATCACACATTTCTAGAATAATTCATGCATAATTATTATGACTGGCATGGTAAACAAACTCAATTTCTTAAGATTCAGAAAGAGCGACTCTATAAATCCCATTTTAGTCCAGTTAATTTGGCATGATAAACAAACTCTTAAGATACAGAAAGAGCGACTCTACAAATACCATTTCAGTCCGGTTTATGTGGCAGCACCCCCACATCATTTTCCCACCGGCCGCGCCTGATACGTATGCAGGTATAGCTGCTAAGCTCGGAAGTAACACGCACGTGGTTTCCAGTTATTAGTCAACGAAGCAGGTGGTAGGGTGGTGCTTCCTAGTGGGGTGGAACAATTTAAACATGCATGGTGAATTAGCAGGGGGACAGTTCCGTTGAAACAGAATCCCTACCCCTACTCTTGTTTCTGTGTAGTCAAGTGGTTAACGCGCTAGTCTGGTAATCCAGGTAGCGTAGGGATCCGTTGGTTCGAAACCCACCCAGTGCATCATTTTTTCCTCATTAATTTGAGTTTGTGACCACATAATAATAAGACTCTGAGGGTTAGGTAAGACTCTGGAAATAGTAGGACAATGGTCCGAAAATGGTTAAATTAATCTTATCACAAATGATACTCCATTTGAACTTTTATTTATAAACCAGGTTATAGATTAAAGGTAGGATCACACGATATGGCAGAGCGACATATAATATGGCAATCTCTCTTGCCATAGCGTGTGATCGGTCTTTGTTAACATGACCATAGAAATATTTGGTTCAACTATGGAATTTTTCAATTCTAAAGGACCATATAGTAGCAATGACGAATCAAATCAAATCTATATATTTTTAGTGTACTAAAAATATATAGATTTGAGAAATATTTGGGTCTATGGGGACAAGTTTTTTCTATGGTGCCATAGACGTATGGCAGGATCTATGGCATTCGTGTGAGTTCTTCATAATAATATAAACCAGGTTAGAGACAACCCCTCGGCATAGCTTTCGCCGCTACAACAACAACTTTCCGATCCCGTCCACTGTACCTTAGTTATTATTAGTATTATCACTAAAGCATCTTTTATTCTTGGTTTGGTTCCAGGCGTGACCCCGCCCCGTAGTCGACGCTTGTTCCTCAACGGGTGTCGATTAGAGGACCCTCTGCTCCAAGACCCGAGCTACTCGCCCATCTATGACCCTGGCACCGGGAGGGTCTTCATTCCAGGTAAATTTTCTTTCCAAGAAATTTTATGCTTTATTCGAGGTAAAGTCTGGCTGGGGGACTATAAACAGGGAGTAGACCAGCATTGGCTTGGTTCTGGCGGCCCTTGTCAATTATTAGCCTCCTTGTAAAGACAGTGGTAGAAGTGCTCAGTCATTCCTCCACTGTCTGGCTACCATCGTTCACGATGACGCCACCCTATGATGATTCGAGGTAAATTTTCCTTTCCAAGAATTTTTATGCTTCATTCCAGGTAAATTTTCTTTTCCAAGAAATTTTATGCTTCATTCCAGGTAATTTTTCATTATAAAGAAATGTTATGCGTTATTCTAGGGGTTAGAATAAAACTTGGCCAGTTTTAGTAATCGCTAAATTGCTCAATTTAAAATTATTTTTTAAAATGTAGGTTTATGCTAATTATATGTACTTATTGTTTGTCTTGTAAGAAAGTTTATTATAAAATAAAGTTGAAATAAATAAAATACATTTAGTATAGAAATTCAGTAAAACTGAACATGATTGTCCATTCAGACATTCTTTAAAAAAAAGAACTAATCCTGGTACCGTCAGTTCATAATCCTGATCCAGGAATGCCTGAAATCAAGGCTCCCATGTCAAGGTTCATTTATAACAAACAAAAAGTCTTTAAAGTACCTAAGTATAATTTTTTTCTAAAAATTCTTATTTCAAATGTCTATAACTGTGATGATTGTGCAAGAAAATCAAAAGAATTAACTAAAATTACATTTGTTAGAAATAGAAAATAGTGTCGAAAAAAAATCCAGAATTCTAGCACGTCAGGTTTCGGTGTGATTTCAGACGGCGAGGACTACAAGCTCGTCTTCCTGAGCAGCTCGGAGTCGTCATCCCGCGAGGACCAATCAGATGACGCTTCGTCCACCTGCTCGGGCGTCATCGGACTCATGGATGACGCCGACTGGGACTACTTCGAGAACAGCGCGAAGACAATTCCCGTCCTCACCGACTTTCATCGCAAGACTCAGAAGAGCATTCTAGTTCCTATCGAAAGAGAGAGTCAGGAGGAGAGAGGAAGCAGCGAGGTGGAGGGGAGCGCGCGCGGAGCTAGTTCTCCCGTCAGTCACGCAGAGTACCTCGGTCCGGTCGCCTCGTATGTTCCTCTCCCGATACCTGTGCCAATTCCCGTGCCCATTTTCGTACCCGTCCCGTGTAACAATCCCGAGCTAACGATCCGCGTCGAGCACTATTTGTCGCCTAACTTTTGGTCGAATTTTCTCGCCACGAACGGAAACTTGGCGAATGTGTTCGCGAACAATCGACTGTCGAACGGGAACGATGAGATTTTCGGTCACGACACGGGTTCGTCGCGAACGAATGCGAGTATGGAAACTTCGCGAGTGATAACACCGAGTGACCGTGAGACGAGTCGTGAAATTAATGATAGTGAGACGAATCGTGAAGAAGTTAATGTTGTAAGTGTTAGTCGTGAGAGTGAGCCTATGCTTTTGAAAAATAAGAAGTCCTTCGAAGTTAGTGTTTTAAATGAGAGTGTGACAAGTGAACCCATGCTTTTGAAAAATAACAAATCCATCCCAGATGTGCCCCAGGACCCCGCGGTCACCCTGCAGACATACAGACGCCTGGAAGAGGATGGCTGCGGCAAGGCGGCGCCCCTGCATCCCGATGAGGATCCGTTCAGTTCCCTGTCGGACTCCTCAGACTCTTCCTCTGCCAGAAGTCCGGTGAAAAGGAAATACAGATTCAACAGAGGCGACCTGGCGGAGGAAAACATATCGAGTAGCGACTCGTCAGACTGCTCCAGCGACGAAGAAGACGCTAAGCAGACAACTGCGTCGGTCAAGAAAGACATTTCACTGAGTACAATTTTAAATTTTGATAATAGTTTACGTGTGGACGCCGGCGACAAAAATGAAAAAGAAACGAACGTACCACGCATTGAAGTTTCGAAAAGATGTGATCTCAAAACAAATAGTTTTTCTAATCAATCCTTAGCATCGTGTGATAATAGTGTTAGTCATGTGTCCCAGGAGAGTAAGTTAGACCTGAGTGATATCAGAAGTGTGGACGCGGCAGATTTGAGGAGCTCGGATGAATTTTCCGGCACCGAGTCCATGGAGCTCGTGCCTCATGAGGATGAGCAAGGTCACGTGACAAGTCTAGGCGCGAGTGAGAGTTGCAAAGAGCAGAGCAGCGGTCCTTTCACCAGCCTGGTCATGATAACAGATCACGTGACCACTGAAAACGAAAGTGAAAGAGACTCGCCCGTCCATGTGAACGTAGTTACCAATGACACGACGACCTTTGTTCCTTCAAAAGACAAAGAAAAGTTCAAGCTCACGCTGAATACGTCTGATTCTGCCGGGGAGAAGGAGAGCGACAGCAGTGGGAACCTGGAGCTTGCCGTCCAATCAGAGGAGGACCAGGTGCGTGTGGTGACGGGAGGGAACACGATGTCTGCAGTGGTGTGTCTGGAGGAGGGGCTGGCGGATGATGACTCCTGGGTCGAGGAGTTGGACAGAGAGGAGATGCCCATCACAGACTCCTCCGAGGGAGAACAGGAGTTCCCTGACAGAGAGGAAGAACTGAGAGGCTACCATCGGACGGCCATCGACTACTCCTTGTTCACCATCATAGAAGAGAGTTGCGAGGAAAGCGAGGTGGAAGAGAAGAGCAGACCGACGCAGCTGGAGAACTACTTCTTGCGGGCGCTGGGCGGGGCAGACACGATCAGCCTCCGGATTGACGACACGGTGTCTGAGACGAGTTCGGTGTTCAGCGAGGATGTGGAGTCCGCAGACAACTTGGAGCCGGAGGAGAAGCCGTTCAAGTCCGAGATCGGGACGTCTCGTCTGGAGCAGTACTTCCTGACGGAGCTTGTCGGGTTCAGTCGGAGAGACTCGGACGGTAGCGTCGGCAGTGACAGCGAGGGGCGGCCCAGTCCAGAACAGAGGAGGAAGCGGCTGGTGCGCGCCCGAGGCACGGGGCGACACTACTCCTCCTCCCTGGACAACTTGACAGAGTCCGAGCAACAAGTGGAGATGCAGCTTGAGTCTGAGAACTCGAGTTCGGAAACCGACTCTCGCGACGAGTCCTCTCTGTTCGAGAAGAACGACGGTCAGTTCGACACCGTGAAGAGAACCAAAAAGAAGAAGCGGTCCGTCACTTCTGCGCCGTCGCTGGAAATGCTGGACGTCCCTGAGGAACATAGTCTCAACGATGAACCACGGGAGGAGGCGAATTCGGAGAATGAGAAAGCCGATGAGATGGAGCTGATCCATCAGTCGGACAGAAATAAACATCAGAGTCGCGACAGCGGGTTCATGGGCAGCAGCGACGATCTGATCAAAGAGACAAAGACTGTTGAGCCGGATGTGAGCCTCACTGAAGAAGTAGAAGAGGAAGTAGCTGAGCCTGAGGCCAAACCTGAAAAGCAGAGTGAGGAGACGGCAAGCGTCATCCCTCCAGAGCCCACCCCGCCCGTCACTGCCCCGCCCACCACACCCACTATTACTCTCTCGAGAAAAGACAGCTTCAACAACTGGAGCTCCGACGAAGAAACCAATCTGATGATGTCCAAAATGAAGGCCTTCTTCAAGACAATGGTTGCGAACCAACCGAAACCGTCAAGTCCGACGATGAAGCCCCGAGTGCACAAGCCGCCCCAGCTGATCCACTTCGAAAATGAGCTGACGCGGCTGATGAAGACAGTGCCGGGGCTGCGGGAGGAGCAGGTGAGGGAGATAGTGGAGTACCTGAGCAGCGAGGACACCTGGAGTGACTCCTACGACTCCTCGGACTACACGAGCTCGGACCTGGAGCAGACGCGAGACTCGGCCCTGGTGTACCAGCGGCTGCTGGCCTCGTTCCACAAGGTGGACAAGGCGTCCCTCCCCCACAACTCCCCGCCCCTCATCGCCAAGGTCATGCAGCACATCGGCGGCCGCCTGGTGGCCCTCATGCACGAGGTGTCCTCCGGTGAGTCCGCCGCCAGCCCCCGCCTCGCCCGCCACCACCGCCGCCTGCAGCCAAAGCTCTCCAACATCTCCACCACCACGGAGGAGGAAGAGGAGGGGCTGGACTTCACCCCCCCTCCCCCGCTCCAAGTCGCATGACCCCCTGCTGGAGGAGGCGCGGCAGGAGGCCAGCGACAACGAGAGGTTCAGCTGGCGGGGCAGCTTCGAGTCCGCCCTGATGGTGTCGGACTCGCGTGGCCGCCTCGCCTCCGGGGGGGAGATGTCCACCTCCGCGTCGGCGCTGGCCATTGCGCACGCCAAGCGGCGCTCGGCGGGCGACCTGCTGTTCCAGAGCCGCGAGCAACTGGACAGAGTGCGCTCGTGTGGCAGCATTGGCGGCAGCGTGGAGAAGATGTGGCCGCTGCGGACGCACGGCAGTGTGCCGGACAGTGGGGGGTCCGCGGACGGGGAGGAGGAGAGCGAGGAGGACGCCGGGGGAGGCAGGAGCACCCTCCCGCGGAGCCTGCAGAGCTCCTGCGCCGCGGGCACCCACTCGTTGCCACGGCTCCCCACCTCGGGTGCCAGCCCCAGCATCTACAAGACGCACGCCGGCGTCAAGTCCGCCCGCTACAGGCCGCCGGGGTACAGTCGGGCCGGTGCCGCTCCCCCGCCCCGCCGGGACACCAGACGCCGCGCCCAGCTCACGCCGCCACCCCTGGCCGCCCATCTCAACGCCACCTCACTCGGTAAGTCACGTGATTCTTCTTTAAGCCGAGATCTCTCTAAGTACAAGATTTTGTTTCGCATCGTTTCATGCTTCTCTCTTCCTTGAGGTTCGAATGAGATCGTGATGAAATCTCAACCCTTTGCAACATATTTTCCATTTAAAATTCTCGACCAAATATTGCACTTACTATGATCCCGGGCTTTCTCTACTAATCTAATTTATTTTATTTTTTAATCCTTCATATTAATTTCACCCTTACTCTGTGCCGAAATAAACTAAACTGAGGTCCATCAGATCTTCGAGGATAAAGGAATACAAGTGACAATAAGAGAAGATGATTTTGATTGAGTACTTATAATACCTGGTTCGGTGGAAGACAAAGCCACAGACTTTAACATCGCCCCTTGGTTTTCAACACATTCTATTGAGTTCTCATTATTTCATGTCCTGTGTTGCAGTATGTATTATGTAGTGACTTTTACAATGGAGAAACATGAAAAGAAAATACATTTTCATATAAATAGGATTGAAAAATAAGGGGAAAAATTTACCTAATGCAAACAATACAATATTTTATTATTTCAAGTATAAATTCTGAAAAAATAAAATGCAAAAATATTGGAACTTGATGTAACACCAAACTGTAACAAATAATAACCATGCCTGAATGTTTCAAACTTTTTCCTTGCACAAGCAAATACCAATACCGGGTTCGCCGCTAGTATAGATAAAGTTGAACGAATCCCTCCCAGGCCATACATAATCCAGATTAATCCAGAATCCAGAAAAAATTCCAAGAGAAGTGAAGGAAGCTAAAGATCTTAAAACATTCAAATATAAATTGAAAAAATGGCTATCAGACACTGATTTAGTTAACAATTTAATGTTCTAATAAAAACTGATAAATACTAAAGCAATATATTTTTTTTTTTTTTTTTAATAATAATTCTTTGGACATAATAACAATGTACATCCTCAAAATACAAGTATACCTGCTCTAGACTTTCTTATCCAACGCTATCCACAAAACAAGGGAAATAATTCCCTTAGTGTAGATAGCTATGGCAAATGTCAACATACATCGTACATACATAATGATAGAAATCTTATTAGGTAGGTACATAGATGGTAAGCGAATATAACATATCATTTTTCTTACTAACTCAGTATTCAATTACCTTTTATATTTGTTACCTAACCTACCTACTTAACATTCATTTATTTTTTTAAATGTATTATTTATTATTGTATGTACTTTTGTTCACTTTGTATATATTTTTGATGTCAAATACATTGCCTATTATTACAAATTACAAATTACAAAATCCAGCCAGCCTTCAGTTATACTACCAGGTCAATCAGAGACAACTGGTTCGAGTTGTAACAATCGTTATTCAATAATGGTAACACTGCCACACATACACGCTGGAACTTTCCCTTTGCTGCACTTGTAAGCTCATTGAACTGAATAAATCTCAGTAGCTCGACCGATAAGGCCATCGACTCTGAAATATTTCAATCACATTTTTTTTAAGTTAAAAAAAAATCTTCAACTAAAAAGAATCTCTTTTTTAATAATATGCACTCGAACATTCTTGCCATTTTATTTTTAAAAGTAACAATAGCATTACAACAGGCCAGATTTACTTCCAAGAATACTTAGGTATAGATATCGGAAGTAGGTACTGTGTTCGTCTATTTTTACTTTCCTTATCCTATAATTAGGAAAGTAGTATTCGGCGAAATTTGACCTACCCAGTTTTTTACGTTTGTGGACGAATCATAGCTTCAGGTAACCAAAAAAGTTGTTTTCGATAAGAGCTAGAGACTTGAAATTTGGTATTTAAGATAATAATATATAGTATTATACCACACGAATTTTTTGGTTGAAATCGGTGATAAGGAAAGTCGTGTGGTGTCACACCAGATTTTTTTAAGGTAAAATCTTCTGATTTTTAAACCTGAGAGTCAAAGACGTCCAGTTAGAAGTCCGCTAACAGGACTCGTGTCGGATTACTCAACGCCTTAATATTCTAATCGAAATACATGATTCGAATCGCCTTTATATTCTAATCGAAATACATCATAATTCGAAACGCCTTATGTAATAATGTTCTGATTGAAATTAGGTAGGTACAATAGGTAAGGTAACTCTAGCCACCTATCTGTAATAAACTGCTGTGATCTAGAATAGTATATAATATGCCTAAAACCTAAAATAATGGCTTACTCCGACATAGTCAAATTCTGTACTAAATTGTAATGAAAGTTAAATTCTAATCAAAGGATGTGAAACACTCATCTTTTAAAAAATAATCAGAATACCACCAGCGTTTACTTCCCTAGCAAGGCCGTAATATTCGTAGCTCAGTAGAATGTGCACTGGTGGTCAATTAAATTAGTCAGTCTGGTATATAATAATAATAATGCACTGGTAGTCAAGTGGTTAACGCGCTAGTCTGGTAATCGAGTTAGTGTAGGGATCCGTTGGTTTGAATCCCACACAGTGCATGAATTTTTCGTCATCAATTTGATTTTGTGACCACATAATAATAATAAGACTCTGAGGATTAGGTGGTAAAAATGCTTTGAGCATTAACCTCGCCTGGTGGTTACCTTCCACTAAAGAGTGTTATTATTATTCGTAGCTCAGTTGTACCTCCAAGTAGTCCAAGTACCAATATGTAGAATGAGTAGTGTTCTGAGTAGCTAGACTGCTAGCTGCTAGACCATGCTGAAACACAATACCAGCATAACGGATCCGAAAGTCACTCTACTAGAACGCTTTCAGTCTGTGCTACAGTCGCTACACCTGGCTGAGGGTCACTATGCAACTCTGTTGCTGTTGCGTGCTGCATCTTGCTTCAAACTGTTTTTGTGTAAAAATAATAACCTGTACGAGCCAGGCGCGTAGCTGGGGAATGGGGTGGTTTGGGGAGAAAACCCCCGCCGAAATTTCAAGAAACTCCGAAAAAATCGGTCTGTTGGCAGCTTGGATGAAGCGAAGACGAATCAATCGCATATTTTAAGTTCAAGGTGAGGCGAAGATTTAAAGGAAGAGAATGCCGTTGGCATTAGCACCGCCCTTGATGAAGTTTTGTTTTATTAATGTCA
The DNA here is from genome assembly GCA_024516035.1 of Bactericera cockerelli. Classification (NCBI taxonomy): domain Eukaryota; kingdom Metazoa; phylum Arthropoda; class Insecta; order Hemiptera; family Triozidae; genus Bactericera; species Bactericera cockerelli. The sequence continues at coordinate 2,744,428 of CM044960.1, read as the reverse complement.
ATTTCTATGTATGTATATTGTATATATTCTATGTAAATAAAACTTTATCTAATATGTTTAGTAAAAAAAAGTATGCGATACGAAGAATAATATTGTACCTAATACCTACATGCAGCCCTCAAAATGACCTCATTGACCAGCCGATGAGGAGTTGCTAGTTTGTAATATTCCAGCAAAGGAGGGTAAAACCCCTTCGTGTTGTGATATGAATATGCAGTTGAAAGCGAAATAACTCAGCTGAAAAAAACTCTGTTGAGTATTTCGTAATAAGTTTTGGCATGAATTAACCACCAGAACATCGTATAGTGGTCCTACCACAAACCAAAAACAATCAAATAGTACCAAAGACACAGAACAATTGACAAATTCTGGTGTATTGAAATTTGCGCTTTACAATAGGCGTGGTGGGGTGGTTAAGGCGCTAGTCTGATAATCCAGGTAGTGTGGGGATCCGGTGGTTCGAATCCCACGCAATGTATTAGTTTTTCCCTCATTCATTTGAGATCAGAACAAACAGAAAGGTTAGAAGTAGAAGAAAAAATATATAATATCGGCTTATTTATACTGCCCGACTAGGACTTATGAGTCCTATTTTTCAGCAGTAAGCCCAAGACGCATTATTATATGGTCAAAATCCCAAATGAGAGGGTAACTTACCATGTCCGGGCTGGGTTTCGAACCCACGACCTCTTGTTTACCAGACCGATGGCGACGCCTCGACCACTGAGCCCCCGGGACAGATAAGAGACTCTTGAGTCGGAGACAAGAAAAATGTTGACCGAAGAGTTGAAATAGTGTCATTGTTCTGGGGTCAAACGCTCGAAATTCACTCATTGAGTGGAGTTCGAACCAACGCTACCTGGATCACCAGACTAGCACCTTAACCACTTTTATTATTATTATTAAATTCTTTATTAGAAAACAGACTTATGTACAGCACAAATAACAATTACAAAGAAAAGAAAAAATGTAAACAATAAAAAGGTAGAAAAATTAGATAAATATACAGGGTCTTCATAAAGTCTCACCCAGGCCTAGGTTTCTCGAAAACGTAAAAACTTGTATTCCTTTATATTTAGGGGGATTGATTTTCAGCCAAAAAAATTTTTCCTACACGGCCCCAGTCAGGCTGGGCATGGACCAACTTTAAAATCTTAAATAGAATGGTATGTTTTGTGGCATATTGTTTTAAAGGTCCTATTGAGAGAAGTTCATTACAATAAATTTTAGTGTGCTACGACTTACTGTTCTCGAGATACAGGGTCGGACGTCCTGCGTAATATCCATATATTTTGACCTATAACTCGTTACCCGTAAATTTTGGAGAAAATTTTTATCGTTAATAATAACTCCTTATGAAAAGACCTTTCGAACAAGTTATAACTCGACATACTCTGTTGATGTTAGTTTCTGGTCGGTTTCGTCAGCCAGCCGGACGAACAGTCGAAAAAAATTTAACGAAAAAACAAATCAAATTTTAACTTGTTCGGAAGTTCTTGCCATAAGGAGTTATTATTATCAAGAAAAATTTTCTCCATAATTTACGGTTAACGAGTTATAGGTCAAAATATATGGATATTACGCAGGACGTCCGACCCTGTATCTCGAGAACGGTAAGTTGTAGCTCACTAAAATTTGTTGAAATGAACTTCTCACAATAAGACCTTTAAAACAATATGCCACAAGACATACCACTCTATTTAAGATTTTAAAGTTGGTCCATGCCCAGCCTGACTGGGGCCGTGTAGGCAAAAAAAATTTGGCTGAAAATCAATCCCCCTTAAATATAAAGGAATACGGGTTTTTGCGTTTTTTGATATTCTGAGTCGTTTTCGAGAAACCTAGGCCTGGGTGAGACTTTATGAAGACCCTGTATACACATATATAACTAAAAGGCGGGGTTATTGCCTATAGTAATCTTTTCCACCCAACACTTTTACCACAAATACATGTGTGTACATATAATACGTTACGTATACATAACGTAAGTATATACTATATAGGTATACATATGTTTATTTAACTCTTTAACGATCTAGTCTTGCTTTTTTAGTAGTTGATTTGATGACGCAATTACCAGGTCGTGAATTACAGGATTGTTCACATACAGGGTGGATCAATCATTTTATATTATCTAATACTGATTAAAATAGAGAGGTTAAACTTTTCTGTTTATACTGAAATAGAGAGGTTACTTCATGGCATGGATATTCAGAACTATTACCTGAATATCCATGCCATGGATATTCAGGCAATTCAAAAAGGGAATGTCGTGAGTTTTCTAGGACAAAGTTTTCTATTAAAAAAAAAACTAAAAAAAATGAGATATAACTATTATTACCTGCTGATGACAGCAAGTAAGCTCGAAACAGCTGTCCAGGTATGTTCTGATATTCATGTTTATCTAATAGATCTTCTCACTTTTGTGTTTATACTGATACTGATTTATTTTGGCTAAGACCTTAAATGAAAATTTGGTATCATCTTTAGTGCCTAAAGTAAATCTTTAAATTGTAATATTTCAATGAACAAAAATGGTTATGAAAAAAAAGGGACAGAATTAGAATTATCTGAAACACCATTCGAGGAGACACCCTGTATATTTTCAAAGTAAATATTGTGCGCCGCGCTATGTCATCTGGTTATCCTGTATCCGCGTGAGGCCAAAGATAATGCCATGCCCTAGTTTTCGGGTATCTGGGTGTTTCCTTTTTCGTGGTATAAATCTTTAATCCTTTTATGTATAAACTTGAAAACCGACCTCAGTAGCTTGACCGATGTGGCGGCGGACTTGTAACCTAAAGGTCGGTGGTTCAAGTCCCGGTTTAGGCGTAGATTAGATATTTGTGTTAATCAAGATAGTGATATGGTACGTTAATATGATAACTTTTTTTTTACTTTAAACTTGAAATGTCAATTCGGTGTCCTGAAGCTAGACACAGATTTAGACCCTATGTATCCCACGTTGGTGGTGGTGGAAGTATTTTATGGACGTCCAGGCTTCTGTTCATTTGAGTATATGCGATCAAATATCTGAGGTATTGAGACTTATTCAAATCTTAAGACTCTGAGGGTCTGAGTGTTAGGAGGTAGTACATATTTTGATCATTATCCTCGCCTTGTTACCTTCCACTAAAAAGTATTTATTATTAGAACGCAACCTCTTGTCGCAACATTTTACCTGGGATCGTGTGAATATCGCCCTTTGTGATTTTTCTTATCGCGGTAATTCCTGGTAATTTGTTAATGTGTTGAGTGTTAATTACTTTGGCGGTGTCGCCAAGCTTATGGTCCTTTGTATATTATAGTGTTTTATTATTATAGTCCTTTCAACAAGGGTTTTTTCTCTTTCATATCTTTGTATTCACATACAATACATGCATAAAGTAGAACAATAGGTCTTTCATGAGGGTATTTTGATTGTGCATACAACATTAAGTATACCATGTTTCAATGTTTGTATAATTACGTTTAAAAAAAAGTTATACCAATAAATGAGACATTATATCGATTGAAGAGTAAAGAGACCCTTTTGTCTCATTCTTGCAGGATAAACAGATAATTGTATTGTAATGTATTTTGAGCATGCATTGGCATTTAAAGGTTCGTTTTATAATATTTTGTGGGTTTTTTTTTTTATTGCAAATTCCATTATTTCACACCAAATCGCAGATAGACAGAGAGAGAGTCCTTTTTTTCTATCATTTCGGTTTTATGTGTACCTATTGACAGTTAGGTTGTTTTCTGTGAAATACCTGTAAGTCAATACCAAATGTCTTTTGTTCAATTTTTAATAGCCCAAATGGTAACAGTTGACCGAAAATTTTATGAGATCAGGACCTTCCTCTCTCCAAAATTAACCAAATATTACAGAAATATGTTGCAATGAGGTACTCATAATGAGGCGTTTAACGAGTATGCCACACGACGTACCATTCCATTTAAGATTTTAGAGTTGGTTCGTGCCCAGCCTGACTGGGGCAAATTTTCTTTCTCTAAAACTTGATCCCTAAAAATTCAAGGAATACTGGTTTTAACGTTTTTCTATATTTTCAGCCGTTCTTGAGATTCGGGGGGTGGGGTGGGACTTTATGGACACCCTGTATATCGCTACTTACATAGGTTCAAGTATTTAAAGTTTAATTAATTCTTGAATGTGGTCTCTGTGTAGGCAAGTTGAATGTTGTTGAGTGAGGATATTTTGCAAACGTTGCCAAGTCTCTGATATCTCGGAAGTTGTTATGAGACAGAAGATATGGCTGAAGTGTTGGTGGGGTGTTACCAAGGTGCGTGATGCTGGCTAGCGCAAATTTATATTTATATAGGGTGTCCAACCAACTGTTTTTACTTTCTATTACCTATCAGGTATAGAAAGTATTGTTTTCGGTCTATTTTTTTTATATAAATTTTCAGAATTAATTTTAGAGGAGACACTCAAGGACTAAAATACTATCGTCTCATTTCTCGAATAATGCGGTCTAACGAAGATACGAACAACTTAATGACCTAGTTTTGAATGCAAATAGATACAAAACGTTATGTGTTAGGAGAAATATGCTTAATAATTAAATAAATAAATAAACCTAATGTTGTGTTAGGAGAAATATACTTAATAATTAAATAAATAAATAAACCTTTATTTGGAACAGTAATATTACATAAATCATAAATAACACATAATTTATATCAGATTAACTGGTTTCAATTCAGCAAATTTGCTGAGGTCACTTACAATTCCGGCCCTACCCAGGCTTGGTGAGGTTAATGGGTAGCTGGTACGATTCCCAGCGAATAGAGGGTAAAACCCTCGTCCCCTGACTATGTCATGTCAGGACGTTAAAACCAAATAGAATCAAAGGACAAGAAAAGAGCCTGGACATTGGATCTGGGCGTCCATATAATCCTCTCACCACCGTGATTTAGGCATCTGACCCTATCTCACAGACACGGAATTATTATTATTATTTTCTCCTGAAAGATCTTTCGAACATCAGTGTATCTCGGGAGTCTTCTCGTGATTTATTTTGTACATCTCAGCTTGTTACACCTATAATACGCCAATGAAGAGAGAAAGAATATTGTAATAATTGTGTAAACCTTGACTCGTATGCTGGAACCTTGAACATGATGATAGTATATTGTAGGTAGTTAGTTATTATATTATCTCTATTCAATTGTGAATTATATATGTCACTCTTCACACATCATCACACAATGTACATACATATGTGAACACTGTACATAATATAAATGTTATGTATACCGTGTATACGTCATACATAATTATGAATAATGACATTATACAGGGTGATCGAAACCACCCAGCCACTATCTTTTTCTCGAGAACGGTTTGAGTTAGGATCATGAAACGAAAAATTGGTCCCCAATATGAAGTCTGAAGTTTTATGGGAAAATATTTTGAACCTCCGCCCACTGCCCCTAAGGGCGTTTTCAGGGGGGCACATGTCCGTTTCTCCCGAATTTTAAATGGAATGCATATTTTTTTATTTTACTTTCAAAACATGTAAAACAAGTGAGTAACATTAGTAAAAAGAAAAAAAATATTCCTTGGTTCGAGTCCCGAAAAAACACGGTTTTTAGAAGAAAATAGACCCAGGTTGCGGAAGTCATTACGGGCACCCGGTAAACGTTGTAAAAAAATTAAAAATGTCAAAAGATAGGTAAAGTTTTCTTCTTTAATTTGATGTACTTGTTTTTATTCATTAGCATACAATGCAAAAAAAATGAGCTTTCTGCGATTTTTTTCCTTAAAATGGCAGACGAATAACCTCTGAAATGCGTTCATTTCCGTGCGCGTGAGTCATCACACGAGTCCGTGCCTGAAGTTTGTAGGTACGATGTAGGTAATTCACTTCTACAGATGATCAAAAACACCATCCTCTGCTGCAGTACATTTCCTGAGTCTGCCAGGATAGGTGGCATGAACTCTGTCTAGCTCCTCAAGTGTGATGTTGCGGCAGATCTCAATGATGCGCAGCTTCACATTTTCCACATCTGTTGGCCTGGTTCGGTATGCTTAATATTTCACGTTTTCCCACAGGTAGAAATTCATGACGGTGGGGTCCGGGGTGCGGGGGGTATAAGAGTTTGGTCCTCCTCTACCGATCCATCTCTGAGGGAACATTTGATCAAGTTGTTCTCACACCCTCAGATAAAAATGGGTGGGGCCTCGTCTTGTTGGAACAACATTGTACCCTTAATGTTGGTTTTAAGTTCAAATGAAGTTTAAATACTTTACTCCCGTCAGTTTTCCGTCGATGAAGTACGGTCCAATAATCATAGTGCTAAGGACAATGCACCAAACATTAAGACTCCATACATGCTGGCCATCAACTTCTCTCATCCAATGAAGGTTCCGTACATACAAACTTCAGGCACGGACTCGTGTGATGACTCACGCGCACGGAATTGAACGCATTTCAGAGGTTATTCGTCTGCCATTTTAAGGAAAAAAATCGCAGAAAGCTCATTTTTTTTGCATTGTATGCTAATGATTTTCTTCTTTTATGTAAAAGAAAAAAAAATAGGGGGTCGAATTTAAATTTCTGGACTTTTGGACTTTTGAAATTGAAAAAAGTTTATGACCAATTTAAGGACCTATGACTTCCTTAATGAATAAAAACAAGTACATCAAATTAAATAAGAAAACTTTACCTATCTTTTGACATTTTTAATTTTTTTACAACGTTTACCGGGTGCCCGTAATGACTTCCGCAACCTGGGTCTATTTTCTTCTAAAAACCGTGTTTTTTCGGGACTCGAACCAAGGAATATTTTTTTTCTTTTTACTAATGTTACTCACTTGTTTTACATGTTTTGAAAGTAAAATAAAAAAATATGCATTCCATTTAAAATTCGGGAGAAACGGACATGTGCCCCCCTGAAAACGCCCTTAGGGGCGGTGGGCGGAGGTTCAAAATATTTTCCCATGAAACTTCAGACTTCATATTGGGGATCAATTTTTTGTTTCAAGATCCTAACTCAAACGGTTCTCGAGAAAAAGATAGTGGGTGGGTGGTTTCGATCACCCTGTAGATAGCGTACATGAGTGCTGGAGTGGTTAAGGCCATAGTCTAGTAATCCAGGTGAAAGTCCATGGGTCCCGTCCAATACAGGTATTTTCACCTCATAATATATCACCAAAATTGCTCAAGTCGTACTCGAACGGTATAAATAGTTTTATGTCCCTGTCAAAATGTCACGGTTACTATAACCGTGCATTGATATTCAAGTGGTTAAGGCGCTAGTTTACTAATCCAGGTAGCGTAGGGTATCGTTGCTTCGAATCCCACCCAGTGCATGAATTTTTCCTCATTTATGAAAACAATATAAACAATAAAAAGAAGAAAAAAATAAATAAATAAAAAAGCAATCCTAACTTATTCAACAAACCAGTGAATATTTTCGTGTTTTCTTCTCGCCTTTCCTGACGAATGCTCGAGACAAAATCACTCACCACAATATCACACGATATTATAGTCGAAGTACTGTGAGCAGAGAAAAGTACTACAGTGATAAAAAAATATCAACACTAAAAATAAGAGTAACAACAGCGAGAACAGTAACATTAATAATCATAATATCTCCCTTGCCTTTATCCCATATTAGCTTATGTTGCTTTTGGGGTCGGCATTGTTCAACCTCATGGTTGAGGTTGGTATTAATAATCATAATAATACAAACAAAAATACCAATACAAGTCTCAGTCATATTATCAACTAGTACAACAACGACATCTCAACACCATTAGAGGACCACGAAAATCAACGATGCAAGCAGGCTAACACAACAAAACAACAAGAACGTTACTAATAAAGGGTTGGGTGGAAGAGATTGCCATAGGCAATAACCCCGCCCTTTAGTTAGGACTTATGTTTTTATATATTTTCTATTCTTTTTCATTTTCATTGTATATATTGTTTCCATTTTTTTCATTGTTAAATTAATTATTTCTATGTACATAATGTCCATTTATACCTAATAAAGCGTTGTATAATAATAATAATAATAATAACAACAACAACATGCAGGCAAAATAAAAACCTCCATCACCACTTGGAACAGAAACAACATCAACAATAATAACAATACCAACAACAAAAGTGTAACTGACAGTATAGAACCACTGGAATCAATGATGCAAGCAAACTAACACCTCCAAAGACAGATACAACATCAACAAAAATATCACAATAGCAGCAATAATGATAACAGTCATAACAGAAACACTAGTACCAATGATGCAGACAAACAAACATCCCCACCAACGACGGACACAATAACAATTATCACAACAACAGCAATACAATACTCTGTTTATCTTGCAAGAATGAGACTAAAGAGTCCCTTTACTCTCACACTCAATAATGATAACAACAGTCGTAAGAGAAACACTAGCATCAATAATGCAGGCATACGAACAGTGCCTCCACCACCAGCAACCAAAGCAACAAAATCAACAATTGATGACAACAACAGCAATCACAACAACAACAGTAATCGACAGAAAAACCACCAGCATCAATGATGCAGACAAACGAACAGTGCCACCATCACCAGCAACCGAAGCAACAAAAACAACAAACAACAACAGTAATCGATAGAAAAACCATTCAACGATGCAGGCGCAGCCAGTCTAGTCTAGTACCGCAAGCGCAAAAATAGCGAAATAAATGCAAGTTTTGGTGTAGTTTTGATTTTTTGTACCATAGTGTATTTTGAGCTGCTGAACACGAATCTGAGGTTTGCCAACAAAAATTTTACCGGCAAATTTTTTTACAGGCAAAAAACAGGCAAAAAACAGGCAAAAAATTGGACTATTTTTAGTTTTTCTTAAATATCTCCCAAGTGATTTAATTAACGCCAACACTAATTCTATACAAAGTTGTTCACAACTAAATTCCCTACATTTTATGTTCTACAAAAAAAATTGTGCGACCAACTTTTGAGCTTTGAGGGCGCCCTCAAAATGCAGGCAAAAAATCAAAAGTGGCCAAATTTGCGAATGTTTGGAATTTTACTTCAAAAAACGCTCCTGACAAATATTTTTGGCAAATAAAGACGTCATTGATGGCTTATAGGCTAAAGTTTCAGACTTTTTCAGCCTTTTAGGAGGACCTTTGCAGCCTTTTGGAGTTACATAGAGATCACAGTCACCTGTGTCTATCTAGAACCCTGGTTTTAAAACAAAAAAAAAATTGCTGTACTTGTTATTTTTGATAATATAGTGTATTTATAGCTGCAAAGTATGAATTTGACGTTTGCCAACAAAAAATTTGCCGTCATTTTTTTTAACAGGCCAAAACGGCCTGAATGGAGCTTTTTTCAGTTTTTAACAATATCTCCGAAACTGTGCACTTCAAAGCAACGTTAGGTGAATAGTAAGTCCAAGCCAGCGTCGATGGCATGTTGAATACACCGGTTCCCTTCAGAACACCGAAGTTAAGCGACATCCAGCGAGGTTAAGACTTGGATGGGTGACCATTCAAATTCTAATTCTCGTGACGCTGGCTTTTCCCGGCCCCACTCAGGCTGGGTGAGGTCAATGTGAGTAGCAGGTTTGTGAGTTTCCTGCGAATGGAGGGTAAAACCCCCGTCGTGATATGACCATGGCAGTTGAAAGCGACGTTAAACCCCACTTAAAAAAAAAAAAAAAAAAGTAAGTTCAACATAACTGAATTTCCTACATTTATGTTCCCAATATTTTTTTTGTGCAACCAACCTTTGAGCTTTGAGGGCGCCCTTAAAGCTCAGACAAAAAATCAGAAAAGGCAAAATTTGGACTTTTTGAAGTTTTACCTCGACATAACCTTCTTGGCAGTGTGAATGATATTGTTTAGTTTAGACTCTAAAGGTCTTAACTTTAGAAGCTACATTTCGCGACCTTTGCAGCTTTTTCGTAATATCTGGATCTAGATCAAGATCACTTGCATCAATCTAGGACCCTTCCTTGTTTTTAAACAAAGAGTTTTGTTGTAGTTTTAATTTTTGGTACACTAGAGTATTTGGACTGCTGAGTCCCGAATATTGTGTTTGCAAAAAAATAAGTTACCGCCCCACAAACTATTTCCTACTATTCTTTCAAATGTCATCCTAAGTGAGTATTGCTAAATTTTTCCGGTTCCAATCAGGCTAGGTGAGGTCGATGTGAGATTAGTTTGTGATCTATTCCACTATCAACGCCTATCTATTCCACTGTCCTATATTTCTACATTATAAGCAGTTCATTTTCAATTTATATATTGGGCACCTGATTTTAAAGGTTTGATGTTTCTAATGGTTGAGGCCTTACTCATGGTCGTGGTGTTGGAGAAAACGTTCTCATAAGATGGACAATAGGAATGACATCCATTCAGCATGTGTCAGAAAAAATCGAACACATCTGTGGTGTTTCGCTTTCCATCAACACGTTGCTTTGAAGGATGCAGCAGTAAAAAGAGACAACAAAGATGGAATGGAGATGTTCAAATGGTTGCAACAACATCTTACTTTTCCCAAAAATCCAAGTTTGTACTCACTCAGCACGGCATATACTGCCATAACTAAAGAACTAGGTGTCGAAAGCATCCAGAATGTCATTGGTAGTGACTTTGGTTTGCAATATAAGCAGACAGAAGAAGATGCAGGCGTACTGATTGTTACGACCGCACTCAATTGAGACTGTTACTACTGTAGGGGAATATTAGTAATCTTGATATGGCTCTGTGAAGTTGACAATGTCTTCTATTTAAAACCTGGAAAGCAGACCATTTGTCCAGCTTTGTATTCACCCCTTAAAGCTGCAACATGCGTGAAAGAACACATCCTCTTTCTACATGCAATGAGCAGGTGTGATACGACGAGCAGGTGTGATACGACAAGGAAAAAGGAAATTTTTAAAACCCCTTGTAAAAAGTCCTAGTCTTGGAAAAGTTATAGGCGTCTTCAAAGACTCTGAAGCGTCCCAAGACTCTGTAGCGGCAGCAGGAGAACGCTTCTTAATACATTTTGTATGCGTCCAGTGAAAAAAGTCCGTCTTCACTTAACCATCTGCGATACATTATCTTATACCAAGGTAGCCTTTAGAATCAACTCCAACATTGCTGCGTTACCACCGTGTGGACTCCCTCAGGGTGTACCCTGTACCATCAAGTGCAACAATGGTTGGGAGTAAGTAAAGCTCCTGAAGAATGGGGATGGAAGCAAACTCAAACAGGTCTATATTAAATCTCTCTCCCCCCGCTCCCCCCGAATTGCTGAAGCTCGTTTCCTGCAAATGTACGGGAAACTGTGGCTGCAGGAAAGCAGGACTCTCCTGCTCCGCTCTATGCTCGCATTGCGAAGGGTCTGGCAATAACATGCCATCAATGGAGGACCCTGATCCAAGTCCCTCACAAAGATGTACTGCAAAGGTCAAAAAATTTAGCCTCTAAACCATTATTAATATCATTCGCACACTGCCAAGAAGGTTATGTCCAGGTAAAACTTCAAAAATTTCAAATTTTGCCTTTTCCGACTTTTTGCCTGGGCTTTGAGGACGCTCTCAAAGCTCAAAGGTTGGTTGCACAAAAAAGTATTGGGAACATAATATGTAGGAAATTTAGTTATGTTGAACTTAGTATTCAACAAACGTTGCTTTGAAATGCATGGTTTCGGAGATATTGTTAAAAACTGAAAAAAGCTCCATTCAGGACGTTTTTGCCTGTTAAAAAAAATGACGGCAAATTTTTTTGTTGGAAAACGTTAAATTCATACTTTGCAGCTATAAATACACCATATTACCAAAAATCACAAGTACAGGAAAAAAAATTGTTTTAAAACCAGAGTTCTAGATAGACACAGGTGACTGTGATCTCTATGTCACTCCAAAAGGCTGCAAAGGTCCTTCTAAAAGGCTGAAAAAGTCTGAAACTTTAGTCTATAAGCCATCAATGACGTCTTTATTTGCCAAAAATATTGTCAGGAGCGTTATTTTGAAGTAAAATTCCAAACATTCGCAAATTTGGCCACTTTTGATTTTTTGCCTGCATTTTGAGGGCGCCCTCAAAGCTCAAAGGTTGGTCGCACAATTTTTTTTGTAGAACATAAAATGTAGGGAATTTAGTTGTGAACAACTTTGTATAGAATTAGTGTTGACGTTAATTAAATCACTTGGGAGATATTTAAGAAAAACTAAAAATAGTCCAATTTTTTGCCTGTTTTTTGCCTGTAAAAAAATTTGCCGGTAAAATTTTTGTTGGCAAACCTCAGATTCGTGTTCAGCAGCTCAAAATACACTATGGTACAAAAAATCAAAACTACACCAAAACTTGCATTTTTAAAAGCCAGGATTACTAGACTAGTCACCACAAATGCAATGGGAAAGCACCAGAAAGAGAAATGAGTGCCCAGACAATTACCTAGCCACTGGTGAACCCATTGTCTGCCACGCTGCACAGTTGAGTGGGTCTGGCTTCGTGTCTCGCTGCAGACGATTTCTTTTTGTTTGTCTGTGAATTGATTCGGATTCGAGCTACGACCACATTTCACTGACGATGACGTAACTGGCGAAATAGCCATCGAAGAATGAAAGTGTGGAAAACAAACAATATAAGTTTTGTAATTGATTTGTGCACTGGTTAGTTAAATGGTTAAGGCGCTAGTCTCGTATTCCACGTAGCGTAGGGATCCGTTGGTTCGAATCTCACCCAGTGCACGAATTTTTCCTCATTCATTTGAGTTTGTGACCACAAAATAATAAGAGTCTGAGGGTTAGGTGATAGAAAATGCTTTGAGCATTAACCTCGCCTGGTAGTTACCTTCCACTAAAGAATATTATTATTATTGTTTTTACAGATGAGTGTTTCAAGTGTTTCACAGCCTTCTTTATTTCGTAGCTATGAAACAGGAGCTACTGTAGACGCTTGTAGTCTATGTTGTAGCTTGCCCATCCCGTAGTATGCCTCCCCTCTGATGGGCGAGAAGTAACACAATACTTCCCGTTTAGTTGCTGGGTCAACACGAGTCAAAATGATTTGGATTTTTTTTTTTTCAAGTAACCGACCTCAGTAGCTTGATTGATAAGGCGACGGACTCGTAACCTGGAGGTTGGTGGTTCTAATAATAATAGTACTCTACTGGAAAGTAACCACCAGGTGTGGTTAATGCTCAAAGCAACATCTACCACCTAACTCTGGTTCTAGTCTCGGCAAAATTTAGTAAGGTGAGTTTCAATAATTGTCACACCACTCCTGGGAGTCTGGTGATCAACAGATAATAACAACAACTTTTTAATAACAAAAATAATTTAAAAAAAAAACAAATTATTTATTTATTATTATTATATTAGGTTTAACGTCGCTTTCAACTGCATGGTCATATCACACAACTTTATTACTTTCCTTATCCTATAGGTAATAAGGAAAACATATTGTATTCGTCGTCAATTTTTTTTTTTTTTTTTTTTTTCAATTTTCAATAGTGCCTCTAAATCCTCCTAGTGCTCCAAGCTAGTCCTCTATGTATTGTATAGAATTCTAGAGGTATACTAGTCCTATGTATTGTGTAGAATTCTAGAGGTAGAGGTATACTAGTCACTGATGGTGGGGTTTGACGATATTCATATTCTTTTTCAGTCTTGTATATTGTTTTCAGCCTTGCTCGGTGATATCGAATGACCGTCATTTCTTAGCCTGGTCATTTCTTAGCTCGCCGAAATGTTTTGCTTAGTTAGTAACGCTCTGATGCTGTCGGCGAGAGATTGCCTACAGGGTCAAGCAGAAGTTGGTCTGTGTCTTTTGTTTTGTGCAATTTGTCTACTTGAAGTTGATCTGTGTTCTTTTCCAATTTGTCTACTTGAAGTTGATCTGTGTCTTTTTTCTAATTAGTCTTCTTGAAGTTGATCTATGTCTCCTGGTTTGTCCAATGTTTCACTTGAAGTTGATCTGTGTTCTTTTTCAATTTGTCTACTTGAACTTGATCTGTGTTCTTTTCCAATTTGTCTACTTGTATTTGATCTGTGTCTCCTGGTTTGTCCAATGTTTCACTTGAAGTTGATCTGTGTCTTTTTTCCAATTTGTCAATTTGTTTCAAGTTATCATTTTTGTGATATCAAAATTACTCAAACTCTCTTTACTAAATATTTGCTTTTGGGAATTGAACCACCGACCTCCAGGTTACAAGTCCCCACACCCCACTTCATCAATCGAACCACTAAGGTCGGTTGTGTTGTTTACTCAACTTACTATTTAGAGAAAAAAAACTCACCGATTGTCATTTTAATTTGTATGTATACAAAATCTGCGATCTATTCGAACCCTGTCCATTTTTTGCACGCTACATTAATAACAAATATACATAAAAATTTCGTACGTTATTTCTTTTCAGACTCGCTTAAAAAATATAGATTTTTTTTATGTTCTCTGAGTTAACCACAAATTCCTCGGAATTGAAATAAGCTCTACACTCGGAGCAGGACAAATCGGCGTGGCGGTGAATTCTTGACACAGGAGGATTCCTTCACAAATGGTGGGAATATCGACATCCTTCGGGAAAAGCCTAGGAGCCGGGTTCGAATCCGGTCTGGGTAGAATTTTTTCTACTCGAATACTTTCGATGTGGAAATGATACCCAAAATTTAGACTTAAATCTCACAGAGGTGTTATAAAATAATAATAAATGTGTTTCTTTGTGTTTTCATATCACAATTTTTAGTGGGTAGCGCAGAATTACAGGACGCAGAATGTATTTTAATTTCTGACCCTAAGTTCGAACCCCAACCACATTGCTGGGAGTCTACTTGTCTGCTGTGCTAACCATGTGTAGTATGCCACCGACCTCAGTAGCTTGATTGATAAGGCGGTGGACTTTTAACCTGGAGGTCGGTGGTTCAAGCCCCGGTTTTAGCGTGGATTTACTAAAGCGAGTTTGAGTTAGGACTTGTTATAGGAGTCTACTTGTTGTCTGCTTTATTTTTATTTTATTTGCATGGTCTTGACATATAATTATGAATGACCCGTCATAAAAAATAATGAAATAAACGATTAGAAGTTTAATATTAAGGGGTAAAAAATGAGTAGGCAGGTATATGATTATTCGAATTTACTAGGTATGTTATTGTTCTCTTTCTATTAAAAAAATCTGCTAACTATGTATAGCTTGATCGTTATGGCGGCGGATTTGTAACCTGGAGGTCGGTGGTTCAAGTCCCGTTTTCAGCGTAGATTTAATAAAGCGAATTTGAGTAGTTGTGCATGATATCACGAAAGTGATTGACACAAATATGCGAACTAAACATGCGTAGTATGCCTATAGCCACTAAAATGGGTGTGAAAAAAAAATACCCATAATTATATTTTATGGTTTATACATTATCCAAGGAACAAAATATTAACCATATTGCTTTGCACAGTGGTCGTAACTCCTTGTGCCTTATTACTTCTCCTTTTTCCAAGAACAAAACAATAAAATGTTCTGAAATATAAAGCCACTTTTAAGTTTAAGAGACGTCCAGTAAAAAAAATATATATATGAAAACCAGGAAATTTGAGTCAAAGTCGTCAAAAAATCCTTCTCGCTGAAATGTTGAGTTTCACTTTTTTGTCATGGTCAGCGTGGTGGTGTATGGTTTCATATTTTACGTGGAAAAAATGGTAGTAAAAAAGAAGGTTTATGCTTTGCACAACATTCAGTACAATCTCCAGGTCTTCAAAGAAAGAAAATATTTTTTTTACCTTATTTCTACCAAGAAAGTTGTTGAGCTTGAACTTGATGAGCCTTGAGCATGCACGTTAACCACTTGACCACCAATGCACGTTAACCACTTGACCACCAATGCACGGTTTATGCTCAAATCATTTTCTACCACCAATCCTCAGAGCCTCATTATTATGTGATCTTTAATAAACTCAAATTCACTAGGAAAAATTCATACATTGGGCGGGATTCGAACCAACTTATCCCTACACTACCAGTTGACTACCAGTGCACACGGCGTTCATGGCGTCAGTATGCTCAGTTCATAACGTCAGAAATATGATTGCCAAATTTAATTATTTCTACAAGCATCATCTTTAACTTGATGGGTGCTATGTGTAAAGACTGCCGTGCTAGATATAATTGCTAGAAGTGCTAGAACTAATTACTAGAAGTGCTAGAACAACCTCCTTATTTAGTACTAATTACTAATATAGGTAGCTGTTGCCTAACTATTTTTTAAATTAGCTAGACACAGTGGGAATCGTAAATAGTAAATAGGTAAACCAAACATCTAGTGTAGCTTCTCACGTGGTAAAACCATGTGTGGGATGTTCAATATTAAAAAAAGGCCTTCAAATTTTACTTTGTACTACAAATAGTGCACATACCGTGATACGTACCAACAAAGTTCTTTGTAAATAAAGCGATATTTTTTTATATATTATTATTATTGCACTGACCGACTTCAGTAGCTTGATCGATAAGGCAGCGGACTTGTAACCTGGAGGTCGCTGGTTCAATTCCCGGTTTCAGCGTAGATTTAGTAAAGCGAGTTTGAGTAGTTGTGATATCACGAAAGTGATTAACACAAATGTGATAACTCATGTAAAGTTTCCATAGGTATAACACTCAAACCGGGACTTTGATAACGCATGTAAAGTTTCCTTGGGTAACACTCAAACCGGGACTTTGATAACTCATGTAAAGTTTCCTTAGGTATAACACTCAAACCGGGACTTTGATATCTCATGTAAAGTTTCCTTAGCTAACACTCAAACCGGGACTTTGATAACTCATGTACAGTTTCATTAGCTAACACTCAAACCGGGACTTTGATAACTCATGTAAAGTTTCCTTAGGTAACACTCAAACCGGGACTTTGATACCTCATGTAAAGTTTCCTTAGGTAACACTCGAACCGGGACTTTGATATCTCATGTAGAGTTTCATTAGCTAACACTCAAACCGCGGGACTTTGATAACTCATGTAAAGTTTCCTTAGTTAACACTCACACCGGGACTTTATTGAATCGACATCAGAGTGAGCAACAGAAGGTTCTTGTGTAACGCTGGCTGGCGAAGGCAGGATTACTTTAATCTATGTGGCAGTCCCCCCTACTTCTTGGCTAACGTGGGTGACGCAACAGCAGTAGGTACCCCAGAACCAAGGCACGATGGATAAGCATCTGGACACGGGCCAGCAGTTTGCCACTCCGGAAGTCCGGGTTCGAGTCTTGTCGTTGAACTGTAATAATAGCGGTCGCACTACACAGAAAGAACCTTAGTTGGTTTTTTTTGTGAAATAGGTTTTTTCTTATTTATTTATTTAGAAACTCCTTTATTTGTAGAACATATATAAAGACAATGGTAAAAATTAAATATAAAATTGACAATATTAATAATTTAAACAGGGAAAAAATAAACAAAAATATATGTCCTAACTAAAGGGCGGAGTTATTGCCCTTGGCTATCTCTTCCACCCAACCCTTTCTTGGTTTTTTTTTAATGCAACTTTAAATGACTCGTAAACTTGAAACCTTTGGTTCGAGTCTTAATCACGGCTGTTTTAGTAAGGCTGTTTTTGCATGATGGAACCATCATTATCTTCATGATAGTTCATCTTCATAAACCATCATTAATGGACTAATTATAATAATGAGATAAATTAACTTACTTATTTGCAAAAACTATTACTTTTGTACTATGTCTCGACACTCTGACCCAAAAAAATGCCTTTATCTATGAAACAAAAAATATTGCCAAAGAATCTCTATCTCTCAAACAAACTTAATATTTCGTAATATCTTTCAATTCTCATGAACATAAGAAATTGCCTAAGTATTTCTCTACAGAACAAAAATGAATTGCCTCTAAAATTAGCAATACTTCAAACTATGTTGTCTATTAAATCTGAGCCTATTATAATTATTTTATTTTACCTGGTATAAACTAATTGTATACAATAATCGTTGCAAACAATAATAAAAGTTGATTAGGTAGTTAGATTCACCAACTTCACAGAAGAAGAATTTTTGTAATGATATTGTGGTTATAAGGCATCTGTTGTTGTTGTAACCAGCTTGGCTACAACTGGGGAGGAATGATAGTCTCCAGCCAAACTCAAGAGAAAAGTTGGCTCGTGCTGAACCACATAATTCTATGTGCGATCAACCATCGTGAGTACTTGGACTTTTTCTTTATAAGCCATTAAACCCTTGGGAAACTGCAAGCTAGCCTGGCTTGTTAGGGTTGGCTGGTCCGTTCTCTGTTTATAGTGCTCTAGCGAGACACTGGTCTTCTCCCTGTTTAACGTCCCCCTGCCAGACACATTTATAAAGGTTGTGTTAATCACAATAATGATGTCACAACTCTTTGAATTAGCCTTCTCAAAAATTATCCACCCGTTGTAATCGAACCAGCTTCCTCCAGGTTGCGAAACTCCTACCTGAAGTTGAAGTAACTGAGATCAGTAAAAAGGCATACGAGGTATTGATGGTTATATGTAATTTGTCGATCTTCGTAGTGTGCTAACCGAGGGATCTTTGTAGTATGCTAACCGAGAGATCTTTGTAGTCTGCTAACCGAGGGTTAATGTTGAATCATTGGCTCAATTCTACCTCCACATTTTTTATAGGATCACCGAATTTAAGCAACGTCCAGCAAGGTGAAGATTACGTGATGCTGGCATTCCGGCCCAACAGAACGTACAAAATGTCTGCCTGTACAGAAAGCTCCTAGTATGACCCTTCCCTAGTGGTTACCTTCCAATTATGGATGTATGATTTATCTTTAAAGGTATTGTACTGTACTATTATGGTGGTCATATTGTTGTCCATGTCTTTTGTTGTATCATCGTGGCTCAAGGTGAACTACTAGATTTTACTGTTAAAAATCTAGGAAAATATTCCGTGAGATTAATAAGAATAATGAAAATCACTTAACACACGCACGCACACACACACTCATGCACACACACGAACGCACGCACATCACACACACATGCACAGTGCACACGCACGCACACATGCACACACACACACACGTGTTTGTATGATACAGATAAAAAATTGCTAATTTTTTTGTTTAACTTTGGTCTCAAACCACCGACCTCCAGGTTACAAGTCCGCCCTTATCGATCAAGCTCAAGTGTATGGTCTCCTCAATATAAAGTTCATATTTCTTCTATTGAATCTGTTCAAAGAGCTTTTTTAAGAATACTCGCATACAAATTGAAATCATAATTATAATGAGATTATGAAATCCCGCAAGATATAAAATCACTTGAACTTCGAAGAAATATGCTAGACCTAACATTCCTACACAAGATCATTCATAATAAAATCGATACTCCAGACTTACTTGATCAACTCGATTTTCATGTAAAACAATTTAACTCCAGAAATAAAAATACTTTCAAACTTCGTAGGAATAGAACAAACATAGGCGAATTCTCCCCACTCCAGCGAATGCAAAAACTAGGGAACAATATAGCTGACAGAGTAGATATATTTTTTTGTTCTCAAAATGAATTATGCATATGATTTTTGTTTGTATTTTAATATTGTAATGATGTTTGTATTTTAATATTGTAATGATTGTATTTTAATATTGTAATAAATGGGGATACATCCCGTCAATTCTTGTTAAAAAAAAAATAAAAAAAAAGCTACTGACGCCGGTTCATGTGTATTATTTTCATATCTATTATTTTGTGTCCGCCTTCATATAATTTCAACAATAGGTTTCTAAGACATATAATGAGTCTTAGAAATCTCACCAGATCAATGAAAACCATGTTAACCTTACTTTCAGAATGTCCTTTCTAAAAAAATAATTACTTTGGCGACCAAAATGAATATTAATGGGACTGAAAATTAATCAACACCCGTAGCGAGACATGAACACCATAAATCGTGGTGCTTAGTCAGACTTGAGTAGGAAAAGACGTAGAAAAAGAAGAAAAGAAGACTATATATCTTTCAGTGATTGGTTGAATCTTAACTTTGTCATTAATCCTATTTTATAATCTGGCCCATGGTACTTGTTCCATGTTAATTGACTGACCCGTGACCCGTCACGCGTCTGTCACGTCTTCGTCACGTCATCTGGTGACCTGATTCCAAGGCGCCTCATATGTAAGACAATGACACGCGAGGAATCTGCTTTATGTCATTGTTCGTGTGTTTGGTTCATTATTTTGCCTGTTTGGTTCATTGTTTTGCTCGTGTTGGGTTCATTGTTTTGCTCGTGTTTGGTTTATTATTTCGCCTGTTTGATTTAGGTGAAAGGAGTACGCTCAAAAATGTATGTTTGTAAGGGATACCTTCCTGTGCGCATCACGTGTTGACCCAGCACCTAAATGGGAAGTATTGTGTCACTTCTCGTCCATCAGACGGGAGGCATACTATACTACGGGATGGGCAGGCTACAACACATACCACAAGCGTCTACAGTAGATCGCGCTAATCGCACGCTTTTTGTTCGAGTTTGTGACCACATAATAATAAGACCCTGAGAGTTAGGTGGTAGCAAATAATTTGAGCATTAACCTCACCTATTGGTTACCTTCCACCAAAGAGTGTTATTATTATGTACGGTGACCAAACCACCTATCTTGGATGTGAAAAAGATTCAGAGGAAAAGGAGATACTGCCTGATTTTCTCATTCCAAAACTCCCTGTATATAATCCTCTTCTCTCATTCCAAAACTCCCTGTATATAATCCTCTTCTCTCATTCCAAAACTCCCTGTATATAATCGTCTTCTCTTGAGTACACCGCGCTACAAAAAGCATAATATATCACAGCTGTAGTAGCTATATATTTACAGCTTTATATATGTTTCGCAGTCAGCAACTCTATTGTTATAGAACACTTCACCTGGTTCTGGTAAGTTCCCATAGCTAGAGTACCAGCCAGGCTTTAGGCTCTCATATTGAAGAATATCGTTCTTTTCTAGCAAATACTTGTAGAGTTGCAAATAAGCCCACATGCCTTCGACATTGTAACGAGAGAAGTTTATTTAGATTAAATGAAGTCCCGATTTGAGCGTTAATAAATATGGAAACTTTATTAGATATCAGATAATAATAATTTCAACTTATTTATACAGCCCAATTATTAGGACTATTATGAAGTCCCATTATTCCAGCAGTAAGCCCAAGACGTATTATTTTTTATTTATGAACATATTCACAACTTAAGTTGTAGTTTTATTTATAAGTTCTTACAAAGAAATGAAATGTCCAAGGCATGTGAGTTAAAAAAAAGCATGCACTAGGAACCAATGGATCCCTATACGTTAGATGGATTACCAGACTAGCGCGTTAAACACCTGACTACCAGGGCTACCCCCCTTTGCGGCCCTCGAGTTTTCTATTAGATTGAAATTAGTGTCTTGTACTAATTTCAATTCTTGAAATTTCTAGTTACTAAACCCGGTATAAGATAATATGCACTTACGAAGAAGATCTGCGTTACTGCTATCTACAGGGTGTATCAAAAGGTCATGTACAAAAAGAAATCACGTATAGTTCGAGCTCAAATAAAGGACACTTTGCTTAATAAACTCCCCCATAACTCTACTATACGTGGTTTCTTTTTTGTACCTTTTGGTTCACCCTGTATAATATTTTGGTACACCCTGTATAGTATCTATACCACCAACCAAGTCTTTATAAGAACAAAATCATTAGGTTTACCCATAGGCAGTGTAACATGAACTCAAGATAGAACTCGACCTATAATGAAACTCGACTCGCAATGCCATCACGCGCCATATTGGATCTTTTTCGCCATATTGGAATTATTGTACAATATGAAAATCTTACAGCGGGATTGCATCACAATACCAGTCGGTAATTTTATGGAAAACTTGTAATTACTACTGCCTTGTAATTAGCAATTAAGCACTGACGAGATTGAAGTGCTATGTCATTGATTATCATGAAGTCATTGATTATGTATAAAAAACATTAAAAAAGATATATACCTACAATTTATTGTTTGAAGATATTACTGTGTCACCTGGCAAGCATCACTGAGATGTCAGTTATAAATAAATAAAAAAATCATAAAATTCTCATAAATACCCCGATCTCAGTAGCTTGATCGATAAGGCGACGGCGGACCTGTAACCTGGAGGTCGGTGGTTCAAGTCCCGGTTTCAGCGTAGATTTAGTAAAGCCAGTTTGAGAAGTTGTGACATCACGAAAGTGGCGAACACAAATATATGATATCTATGAGAATAGTTGCGTACGTTACACAGGTTACACAGTGGATAAGTATCAAATTTCCTCGCTATTCCGGGAAAACCCGACAGATGAAACCTGAATCCATATACTCAGCAGCACTAATCTAGACACTGATGTCTTATCTCGTAGTGTTTCCCAACCTCCAGGAACGCCTCACCTAAGAGTTTGCTGGTTCGAAGCCTCAAGCGTGGTGAATTTCAGCTATCCTGCCTTTTTTTCCGTGTATTTATATTTCACAAATAAACATCTCCAACAAATAATGAGGGTATACCCACCTTCAAAAGATAGAAATCCTTGTGCCTTGCCGTTTTCTTGATGGACAACATCGAGTAATGGCAGAAGATCGAAATGCATTCGAATCGCACCTTGTGCATGAATTTTTCCTCAATAATTTGAGTTTGTAAACACATAGTGATAAGACTGATAAAACTCTGAGGGTTAGATGGTAAAAAATGCTTTCAGCATTAACCTCGCCTGGTGGTTACCTTCGGCTAAAGAGTATTATTATTATTATTATTATAATGAGGTTCTTTTTTGGCTGTGGGGGTTAAAGTCGCTTTTAAGCGCATGGTCGCATATGACGACGGTGGTGCTACCCTCCATTCGCTGAAAACTCACGAATTCAATACATCTACTTAAATTAATTCCACCAAGCCTGAGTTGGTCCTTGAATAGCCGGGCTTCACGAGGGTTTAAACTTGAATGGTCACCCTTCTAAGTCCTAACCTCGCTGCACGTTGCTCAACTTCAGGACCTTGCCTTATATAACCTATTTGCTCTGTGCTCTTTTGTACAGTTAGATGAAAATTAATGAGCTATATAATTAAATAGTATAGAATTAATATCCTATTCTATTATCTTCTCTAATGTGTGCTATGTACTCCAGGACCGCTTTCGCAGCCCTGAAGTAATGCGAAAGCGCTTCTGGGGCACAATTACCTTTACCTTGTTAAAAAGCACTGCTATTTTATTTTGTCCAGGAGAAATCCAACACTCTTAGGCTGTACTAGGTACGCATTGTGGGACTAGTATGGTCTTAGCACAGACTTGTGTGCAGAAATTTGATACTCTCGTAAGTGATACTTAGAAAAATGTGGCTTACGTAAGCTTAAAGAAAATATACGCAAGTATGTATAAGCATCTTCCTTAGACTTGTATTGTACGTATATAAAAGATAGACAAGTAAATTACAGATTACAGTTCAGTAGTACAAGGGTATGAGAAGGAAATAAAACATTTTGCAGATTTCTTTTAATTTTTTTTTATTACACCGGACAATCTTTGGTCGGTAAATTATATTTATATTATTTTAATACATACTCGTACAATTTACAAAATGTAAAAAAATCTTTGGTCGGTACAATCTTTGGTCGGTATTACACCGGACAATCTTTGGTCGGTAAATTATATTTATATTATTTTAATACATACTCGTACAATTTACAAAATGTAAAAAAATCCTCCATGCTAGAGTAATAGGGTATTGTGCCCATTACACAGGCGGCATTGCTTTTCTGAATTGCAATCGATATTCTTTGTCGTAAAAACCCATGACTTTTTTTTTAAATTTTATACATGGGAATTTGAATTAAATTTTAAATTCATATGTATAAAACTTTCTTGAATTGATGCACAATTTGAGTGCTCATCCACCAAGTTCTAAACTAGCTGGAAGTTGCTTAACATAAAAGACAAAACGGGAGTTGGTCTATTCAACTTGCCGTTAACGCTGGCTTATTACAGGCTTGTCGATGGCAGGTTGAATCCACCTGTTCTCCTAAGGATCACCGAAGTTAAGCAACGTTCAGCGAGGTGAAGACTTCGTGATTCTGGCATTACGGTCCAACCTAGGCTGGGCAAGGTTCATGTAGGTAGCAGGTTTGTGAGTTTCCTGCGAATTGAGAGGGTGATGACACCCCCGTCGTGATATGACCATGCAGTTGAGAGCGACGTTGAACCAAAATTTAAAAAAAAAAAAAAAAATAGTTTTCCGCAATGAATGGGTCAGACCATTCTGGTAGCTGCTAATTCTAGGTCATTCCGTGACAGAGAAGATTCTTGTCAAACAATGTGAAGACCTTGTTTAGAAGCGGAAATACATGAGAAAAAACTGAGATTCTGAAAAAGTACTTCTGAGTAGTCGAGTTACCTGGATGTGTAACTTCAGTAACTTGTTGTAACCCAGAAGTTATGACGCGAGTTACTTCACAGTGGCCTCCAAACTGGGCATCCTGCGGTGAATTTAGCCAGTCCTCCTAAAATTTCATTACTTTCCTTTCTATAGGATAAGGAGATTAAAAAAGTAATTATGCCCCAGAACCGCTTTCGCATGACTTCAGGGCACTTTACCTTTACATCGATGTCATTTCAACCCTCAGATTCTAGAAGGCCCTCAGCCGAATTTTGGCCCTCAGATTCTAGAAAGCCCTCAGTCTAATTTCAATCCTCAGATTCTAGAAGACTCTCAGCCGAATTTCGACCCTCAGATTCCAGAAGGCGCTCAGCCGACTTTCGGCCCTCAGATTCTAGACAGCCCTCTGCCGAATTTCGGACCTCAGATTCTAGACAGCCCTCAGCCGACTTTCAGGCCTCAGATTCCAGAAGGTTTGATCATCGCTGAAGTAGAATAGGAAGAGGAAATCCATATAAGTCCCGACAGGATGTGTTGGTAGGTTCGAGATGTTTCAGAAGGTATTGATAACGTGGACCATGTGATAGAAGGTACTAAATATTGCGCAGGATGTGTGCTAAGTACCCACATCTAGTACATGTGCTAGAAGGTACTAAATACGTACTATTGTACAGGATGTGTGCTAAGTAGCCACAAATCTGGCAACACGCCTACAATATTAACAAGGAATCTAGTACATGTGCTAGAAGGTACTAAATACATACTATTGTACAGGATGTGTGCTAAGTACCCACAAATCTGGTAACGCGCCTATCATATTAACAAGGAAATCCCGCAGAGTAAACATTATCTTTGGGACATCCTGTGCATGTCCTCTGAAATTGAAACTTGCTGACCATCCGGTAGTACATTCTCCTCAAAGCCAGCATGGATGCAACTGGCACGTATACAACGTCCAGCTTGGTGAGGAAATGGACTGGTGACCGTTTCAAGTCTTTCCATGGTCATCATGGTTATCCACGTTCTGCTGGCTATTTCCGGCCCCACCCAGGCATGGTGTGAGGTGTGAGACCTCTCGAAATCGGGCCTTCGTCTAGCATCATGAGATCTAGAAGGAATTGAAGGATAGATCTAGAAGGAATTGAAGGATAGATCTGGAAGGAATTGAAGGATAGACCTAGAAGTAATTGAAAGATAGATCTAGAAGGAATTGAAGGATAGATCTAGAAGGAATTGAAGATAGATCTAGAAGAAATTGAAGGATAGATCTAGAAGGAATTCAATCATAGATCTAGAAGGAATTGAAGGGTAGATCTAGAAGGAATTGAATCATAGATCTAGAAGGAATTGAAGGATAGATCTAAAAGGAATTGAATCATAGATCTAGAAGGAATTGAAGGATAGATCTAGAAGGAACTGAATCATAGATCTAGAAGGAATTGAATCATAGATCTAGAAGGAATTGAAGGATAGATCTAGAAGGAATTGAATCATAGATCTAGAAGGAATTGAAGGATAGATCTAGAAGGAATTGAAAGATAGATCTAGAAGGAATTGAAGGATAGATCTAGAAGGAATTGAAGGATAGATCTAGAATGAATTGAAGGATAGATCTTGAAGAAATTGAAGGATAGATCTAGAAGGAATTGAATCATAGATCTAGAAGGTATTGAATGTCACTTCTCGCCCATCAGAGGGGAGGCATACTACGGGATGGGCAGGCTACAACACAGACCACAAGCGTCTACAGTAGCTCCTGTTTCATGGCTACGAAATAAAAAAGGCTGTGAAACACTCATCTTTTTTACAAAAAAAAAAAATAGATCTAGAAGGAATTGAAAGATAGATCTAGAAGGAATTGAAGGATAGATCTAGAAGGAATTGAAGGATAGATCTAAAAGTAATTGAACGATAGATCTAGAAGGAATTTAAGGATAGATCTAGAAGGAAGATAGATTTAGAAGGAATTGAAGGATAGATCTAGATCCTAGAGTCACCTAGGCCCGAAGGAGTTCAAACACCTTTTGTATATTATTCGTAGCGTGCCGTTCCGTGATCACGAAGACTGGAGAATGGCATAATATTGGCACAATAGACTATTCTTCTTCGTCAGGGCTACTCAACAATCCTCAGGGCTACTCAACCACGGTCCTCTTGTAGTCTCACGAACAAAATGAAGTATAGATCTAGATATTCTAGATGTGTAATGAAAAAAAATAAAGCAATATTATCGATCAATAAAATGATATATGAAATATAAATGAAAAATAAGAAGAAATTAATAAATAAAATGAGATCGAATAAAAAGGAGATACATGTCAGCGTAATGGGACTTCCTGTCTCGAAGCGACAGTCTAAATAAAACACTACTATACTATACTATACATGATATTAATGTGAGAATTTAAGTATATTAGGAAAATTACCGCTTCCCGTGGGTATTTCTGTAGCTTAGTTAGAGCAGCTACCGTACAAATGTACTTTCTCTATATAGAAATCTGAAGTTATAAAAAAACAATCTGACTTGTGGTTCTCGAGTTTTACCAGGACACACACACACACACACGAGAGAATTTGAGCAACATGTTTGTGAGTTTCCAGCGAGGAGGGTTTAACACCCGTCACGATATGACCAGCGTGTGGTTGAAAGACTTGAAAGCGACGATCAGCCACCCCTTTTTCACAAAACTTGATTAGGTTATCATATTTTTTCACAAGAGTTGATAAGTACACATGTACAATACAAACAGATAAAGAAATATACAATAATATCATCATAGGGTGACGTCATCGTGAACGATGGTAGCCAGCCAGACAGTGGAGGAATGACTCAGCACTTCTATCACTGTCTTTACAAGGCGGCTAATAATTGACAAGGGCCCCCAGAACCAAGCCATTGCTGGTCTACTCCCTGTTTATAGTCCCCCAGCCAGTCTGCTGGTCTACCCCCTGTTTATAGTCCGCCAGCCAGACAAATTTCCCATGTACAATATTGGAAACAATATAAAAGAAAAACAGAAAATAAATTGATAAAATATATTCTGAAATCGTAACTAAAGGGTGGGGTTATTGCCTTTGGCAATCTTCATCCAACCCTTAAAGATCTCTTCCACCCAAATTAAAGGCGCCTCAAAATAAAAAAAATAAGCCAAAGACCAGTATTGGCTTGTCAGTAATTAGCCTCCTTGTAAAGACAGTGGTAGAAGTGCTGAGTCATTCCTCCACTGTCTGGCTATCATTGTTCACGATGACGCCACCCTGTGATGATGATGAACTAAATATAACATATTTCATGGGCTACAGGGTACTCAAACCAGCGACCACAGGGATACGTCGCCACTATATCAATCGAGCCACGGAGGTTTGTAATTTTTGTAATGACTCAAATGGCAAAGGAACACTACGAGCCACTTACCCTGTCACTTACCATCAATAGATCAATACTTTAAGGCATGGAACCGACCTCACTAGCTTGATCGATAAGGCGGCGGACTTGTAACCTTGAGGTCGGTGGTTCAAGTGCCGACTTCAGCGTAGATTTAGTAAAGCGAGTTAGAGTAGTTGTGACATCACGAAAGTGACGAACACAAATTAATAGTTTGAGTTAGGACTTGTTAGGAGTTGTATTATTATTAATTTGGGTTTAACGTCGCTTTCAACTGCATGGTCATATCACGACGGGGGTGTTACCCTCCATTCGCAAGATACTCACAAACCTGCTATCCACATTAACCTCACCCAGCCTGGGTTGGACCGGAATACCAGCATCACGAAGTCTTCTCCTCCCTGGACTTTGTTTAACTTCGGTGATCCTACGAGAACCAACACACTTTTTTTCTTTCTTTTTTTACGCCGTTAGTTAATAACAACATCATGGGTGGACTTGGACATATGGACATTGTAAAATGGTTAGAACAGGGCAATTAAGCCCGTTTATTGTTTTAAATAAATAAATATCAACATTTGACCTACCCATTAAAAAGCTGATCCATCTCTTCGGACGAGTGTGTACATAAATCCACATATATGATGCAACTGGTTCTGAATGTACCAATGAACCAATAAACCCTTATGTGGCTCATGAACTGGTTTCCATTTGGGACGCTCCATAACCTTTTTTATCTGGTTAAAATGTCAATAATTGTCAATATGGACAATACTTTGCCCCCACTTCTCAGTAGTTTGATAGATAACGCGGCGGACTTGTAATCTATAGGTCGGTGGCTCAAGTCCTAAGTTAAGCAAAGTCCTAAGTGTGCTGGGTGCTCTAGTTTGCCCCAGTGTCCGCTAAAGCCACACCACTGATTCCTAGATACAATCTCAACCACCATAAGCTACAAGAAACACTAGAACACATGTCCAGAACAGTATTGGCCTGGTAACAGTAACTAGAGTACAGATGGGGGGTGTGCTGGGTTCTCTAGGTTGTCCCAGTGTCCGCTAAAGCCACACCACTGATTCCTAGATACAATCTCAACCACCATAAGCTACAAGAAACACTAGAACACATGTCCAGAACAGTATTGGCCTGGTAACAGTAACTAGAGTACAGATGGGGGGTGTGCTGGGTTCTCTAGGTTGTCCCAGTGTCCGCTAAAGCCACACCACTGATTCCTAGATACAATCTCAACCACCATAAGCTACAAGAAACACTAGAACACATGTCCAGAACAGTATTGGCCTGGTAACAGTAACTAGAGTACAGATGGGGGGTGTGCTGGGTTCTCTAGGTTGCCCCAGTGTCCGCTAAAGCCACACCACTGATTCCTAGATACAATCTCAACCACCATAAGCTACAAGAGACACTATAGAACACATGTCCAGAACAATATTGGCCTGGTAACAGTAACTAGAGTACAGATGGGGGGTGTGCTGGGTTCTCTAGGTTGCCCCAGTGTCCGCTAAAGCCACACCACTGATTCCTAGATACAATCTCAACCACCATAAGCTACAAAAGACACTAGGACACATATCCAGAACAATATTGGCCTGGTAACAGTAACTAGAGTACAGAGGGGGGGTGCTCTAGGTTGTCACAGTGTCCACTCAGATCTTGTGTGTAGTCAACCTTGATGCTGTGTCCTGTGGAACCAAGAGCTTTGAAATACTTGCACAGTAAAAGTAGATGTCTCATATTGGAAGTATATGTCTAGTAGAAGTATTTTCGCAACACTCACACAAATATCTTGATGGTTGACTGGCTAAGTTTTCATTCACTCGCAGAAACATACCTGAGACACCCACTACACTGGGAATGGTATGCGAAAAACTCTTGACTTATTATACAGGGTGGCAGATGACTCGGTGGTTTTTTTTTCTCAAACAAATGAACCAATGGCTGCAACCTAGTTCCGGCCCGAGGCATGGCTTTATATTTATTTTTCATAACCGTACCCCAGATTTTTTTCTCTTTTTTTTAATAATAATAAATCATTTGTTTTATTTTTCATATTTTTTTTTATACAGAGGATAATTTTTTTTTATTTGGCTTCTAAGATGAGTGTTGGTTTTACATATTAGGGGAAAAACATTCAGAATTTTATTTTATATTATGTTTTGAAGAAAATCAGAAATTTAAATTGAATTGTAATTCTTATATTCAGAATTCTTCTAGAGGTTAATTTATCTTAGAGAGAGATATTTGACCCGGAAACCGTTCTCTTACATCCAGGTTTTACTTAATAGTGTATACACTGTTAGCGTAACGAGACACGCGTCTCGAGCCGACAGTCTAAATAAAGCACTACTATCTAATGATAATAATAATTTTTCAAGAAAATTATGTATAATATACAAATACATAAATATGATAAGATAGAATCTTTGTGGCACATAAAGGTAGATAAATAAATATAATTTATGACACATTATTTAAAATAATAATAATTGTTTTTATTAATATTTTCATACTATAATAATAATTGATACACTCAGTTTTAATACAAAGTTGAAGAAGCTTGATAACTTTACAAAGAGATCTGCACGTCCTTCATTGGGCATTTACAAATATTAAGATCTATTTTGTGTGTTCATCACAATCGTGATATCACAAAAGTTATGAATAAATTACATTTTTGGGGTCTATCACTTTGTGATATCACCAAAACTAAAAAACCGCTTTTTATACTTCCTAAAACCCGGGAAAAAAAAACCCCCCACCTCCATTTTAAGTCCCCCCCCCTTTAAAAATCAACACATTCTAATATCCGAAGATTTACACCCCAAAAACTCCCTAAAGGGGGGAAAATTCCCAAAGGGGAAAAACCCCCCCGGGATTTTACTTTTTTTTCCGATTCCATTTGGGGCTTTTTGGGAAATTGTTTTAAACCCCTTTTGGAAACGCCCAGCCCCCTTTCGAGCCCTTCCGTGTTTAGGGGGGCTTTTTTAATGTTATTTGTTTTTTGAAAAAACCTTCCCACTGAAATTTTAAAAAATTTTTTTTTAAATTTTTTAGGGAATTTTAAAAAAAATATTTTTTTTTAAAAACAAATTTATTTTATTTAAACAATTTTTTTTAAATTTTTAAAAAAGGGGTTTCATAAAAAAAATAATGACCCCCCAGAAAGGGGCCCCCCCCAACTAATACCATCCATTTTGGGGGGTGAAAAAACCATCCCACAACGATGAAATTTTTAAATATTGATTGAAAAAAAATTTTTCTTTTAAATCCAAACACCCCGCTTGCAAGATTAATATTTCGTAAAAAAGTTGGAACAACCCCTTTTTTTGCCAAATTCCGACGATTAAATTCTTTTGGGTTAGTCAAGGGGTTAAAAATTTGGCAGTCGGGGGATCCAGGAGCGGGGGGGTCCCGGGGGGGTCCCACCCAATGCTTTAATTTTTCATAATTTATTTTCTATAGACCACATAAAAATAAGACTCTGATGTTGGGGGGAGGAAACCCTTTTAGTTTTTCCCCCGGGGTTTCCTTTCCCCTTTTAAAATTTATTTTTTACTTTTTTTTTAACAAAATTATTTATTTTTTTTTACATTGATACAAAAGGGGAAAATTTGCCTTTTTCTTATTTTGATACATAGACCTACACAATAGTTGATTATAATTTTGGTTGAAAAAACCGGGGCACGGGACATTTGTAAAGATATTTTGAATGAGGACACTTTTTTAATGATAACATTGAATTTTTGAGAAAATTTTATTATTTTTAAAAAAATGTTTTTGTAAAGTTGACACAGGGGGCCCTTTTTGCCAAATTTTCTTTTTTAAAAAAATTTTTAAAAATTTTTTAGGCTTTTTAACAGCCCCTTTTTCTTCAAAAACCCAAAGCTTAATCTCTTTTTTTTTAGGGGGGTCGCTTCTATAATGGGGCCCCCCTTTCCCCAAGTTGACAAAAAATATACCCTTTTTTTACTTCAATTTTCAAAAAATTTTTCTTTTGGGGGCCCTTCATATAAAAATTTTGGGGGGTTTATTTAAAACGGGGGCCAAAAGGGGTTTTTTTTACCTCAAAAAGGGGGAAAGAGATTGACATACTTTAAAACCCCCCTTTTTGTTAGGACAATTATTTACTATTTCTTTCCTTTTATTTTTATATTTTTTTTTTTTAAAAAAAAAATTAATAAAAATTTTTTTTTTGTAAAATAACGTCTTTTTTTTTTCTATAAACATTTAATCATAATAATAAAAAATTTCCGCTGACCCAAGGGGGAAAAGGGGGCCCAAATTCACGGGGGGGAAAATTTTTTGGGAAAAAATTTTTTTCACCTATAAAAATTCAAACCGGGTTTTTTCCCCTCAACGATGTCAACCCACTCACCTTGGCTTCCCCCCCTCTTAAAAATCTCCCCTTGGGGGTAGAGAAAGGAAACCCCTTTCCCTTTTTTTAATTTTTCCAGGAAACCCCCAAAAAAAGGGGTGTGTTTTTAATTTTTTTCCCCCTTTTTAAAATTAGGGGGCCAGGGTTTTAAATTTTTTATCTCCTCCAATTCCCCCTTTTCAAAAATCGGGGGGTTTTTGCAATATTTTTTTTTCCCCCTTTTTTTTTTAAATTTTGGTTTTTCCCGGGGGTTTTCTTCCCCCCTTTAAAATTTGCACTCCTACTTTTACAACAATACAGGGGGGAACACCAGGGGAAAAGGTTATAATTTAAATTTTAAATACTAAGTAAAACCCCCTTCTCCTTTTTTTAATTGCATCC
Organism: Bactericera cockerelli; assembly: GCA_024516035.1. Lineage (NCBI taxonomy): Eukaryota > Metazoa > Arthropoda > Insecta > Hemiptera > Triozidae > Bactericera > Bactericera cockerelli. The sequence continues at coordinate 2,711,934 of CM044960.1, read as the reverse complement.
CCTTTTTTATTTTATTTTTTATTTTTTTTTAATTTTTTTACCCCCCTTTTAACGACATTTTTTTTAAATTCTTCAATTTTTAGCTTTTTCATCAATGTTTTCCAATTTATTTGACCTAGACTGATTTAAATAAAAATTTTAATTTTTCATGGCATACATTCAAAACACTTGCTAATCCCCCAATTTTGTTTTTAAATTTTTTTCCCTTTTAAAAATTTTTTATATTTATGTACATCTATAACAATTTTTCCCTCTTTTTTTTTATAACCATTTTCTTTTTAGAACTTATTTTTTGGGCAGGGAAAATTTTTAAAATATTACCTGCAAATTTTGAGAGCAAAAAAAACTCGAAACAAAAAACCAGGTATGTTCTGATATTCAAAAAATTACCACTTAAATAACTTTTCCACCTTCTTTACATTTTTTTTCACACCCCCCCTTTTCCCCCAAATTTTCCCCTTCGTTTTCCCCCCTTTAAAATTCTTAAAAATTCAGTTTTTGTCAAGCATTTTTTCACCCCCCAAATTTTTTCTATCCCCACCCCCCCCCCTTTTTCTAAAAAACGGGCCCCCCCCTTTTTTCCGCCCCAATAACAAAACCAAGGGGTCAATTTTCCCGGGGCCTTTTTTAAATTATGTTTTCCCAAAAATTTTTCATTCCAATTGGCTTCCTCTTCTTCGGGGGGTTTTTGTTTTTACATTCTGCGCGAACTTATTTTGTTTTTTCTCCCCTTTTTTCCGAAATTTTTGGGGCTTTTTTTATGTTTGTATTTTGTTGTTAGGGGGTGTTTTTTTTTTTTATTTTTTTTTTTTCTAATATCTTTTTGTTATTTTCACATATTAAAAAAATTTTAAAATTTTGGGGGGGCATTTTTTGGTGGGGGGGGTTTCCAGGGGGGGGTTTTTTTTTTTATTTTTTTTTACTTTTTAAATAGGGGGGTATTTTTCTTTTAAAAAATTTTTTTTTTTTGCTTTTTTGCCATACCCTTTGTGGACTTTGGGTTTTGTTTTTTTTAAAATCCCCCTTTTTTCCCGGGGAAAACCCGGGGCCCAAAACAAATATTTCTCAAAAAATTTCGGCGTCTACTTTTTTTTATTTAAGGGGGGGGTTTTTTGGGGGGGGGGGGGAAATTTTTAATTTTTTTTTTAAAATCCAGTTTTTTGGGGGGCATGATTTTTTTTTTCCCTTTTTTTTATCGTGGCCATGGTAAAAATTTTTTTCCCCAAATTTTTAAACTTTAAAGGATTTTCCCCCGGGTTCATATTGTTCATAAAAACCCTTTTTGGGGGAATTTTCCCCGATATTTTTTTTTTTTGTTTATTTAACGTTTTTTAAAAATGGTTTTTTGGGTTTTTTTGTCCGTTGTTGTTATTTATTTCCTTCGTAAACCTTTTAAAAATGGTATTAAAAGTTCCATACCTAAAAAGCAAAAAAAAAACCCCTTTTTGGAGGGATATTTTTTTTTTTTAAAAAGGAACATGTTTGGGGTTTTTTTTCCCCAAAAAATTTTTTTTTAAATTTTATTTAAAATTTGGGGGTTGCTCTTTTTATTTTTTTAAAACTCTTTTTTTTTTCAATTTTAAAGAAAAAACGGGTTTCCCCAAACGGACTTATTAAAATAGAAAAAAGCATGGGCAATTGGGTGGTTTTTTAAAAAAACTTTCTGCTAAAAATAAGCTAAAAATTTGGTTTCACGGTTCAATTTACCCCTCCGTATCCGAATTTTTTACAAAAATACCAAAATTTTTTTGGCTATCTAAAATTTTTCCCCAAAATATAAAATAATCCCCAATTTTTTTTTCCCAAAAGGGCCATATTTGGGGGGGTTTTTTGTATCCCCAAAATTTTTTGGCTGGGGGCTGGAGGGGAATTTGGTACCACCCCCCTTTTTAAAATTTCAAATTGGCTCGCCCCAAAAACCACATTTTTCTAGGGTGCGATCAATCCCCAGGGGGGATTTGGACTTTTCTTTTTTAAAACCCCCAATTAACCCGGGGGAAACCCCACAACAACCCGGGGTTTTAAGGGGAAAAACTAGCCCAGTCCCTTTTTAATGGGCCTTAGGGGGTGGGGGTTTTCCCCCCTGTTGAACGTCCCCCACCAGACAAAAAAATTCTGGGTAAAACCAAACACGGGGGGGATCAACTAGAACCTTGAACATCTAACTGCAATACTCACAACAAAAAAAAAAAATATTTTAAACAGCCAAAAAAAAATGACAAAAATTTTAAAAAAACAAACACAACAGAAGAACAAAAATACAAAAACGAAAAAAAAAGAAAAAAATAGACCACCACAGCAACAAATTTTCGAGAAATAAAATCAACAAAAAATTTTTCCCCCAAAAAAAAAAAACAAAAAATTTTTCCCCCAAAAATAAAACAAAAAAACCCTTAACCTAAAAAAAACCACAAGACTTACTCCCCAAGAAAAAAAAACCCAAAAAAAAAAAAAAATTCAAAAAACTAAAAATAAAAAAAAAGAATGAAAAAATCCCCTTTTTTGGGAAAAAATTTAAACCCAATTCACCCAAAATTTTTTGCTCTTTTTCAAAAAAAAGACCAAAAAAAATTTTTTATCCCCCTTTTGGGGAATTTTGAAAGAAAAAACAAAATATCCCGAAAAGACAATCACAATATAAAAAATCACTCCCTAAAATAATCATTAAAAAAAACTTTTCAAAAACACCCCTTTTCCTTAACCCCAAAAAAAAATCATTTTTTGATAAAAAAAACTCCCCCAAATATACAAGATTAAAACTCAATAAAAAAATTAACCCCCTTTCCCTTTTTTACAAAATTTTAAAAATTTTCAATCGAAGTTTTCAGACCCCCCCAAAGGGAAAGACCATACTAATAACAACAACCCCCAATATAACAACCAACCCCAAAAAAAACCTACCTGGGGGTACGGGTTTTTTTAATAGAATTTTTTTAACAGGGGGCACCCAAAATTTTTAACAAAGATGTAAAAAATTTTTAAAAATTTTTAAAAATTCAAACAACAATTCAATAAAACAAAAAAATTCAAACAACATTCCTTAAAAAAGAAAAATTTTTCTAACAAAATAAAAAACATCGATACATCCTTGCTTTTCAGAAATGTGATAATACAAAAAAAAAAGTTAAAACCCCGGTAAACAATTTTTTTTCAAAAAAAAACACTTTTAGCAACAACACCCCTTTCCCCTTTTAAACCAAAAAACCCAGCAAAGTTTCGGGGTTTTTTTAAAAATTTTTTAAACCCAAAAAAAGTTTTAAAACTTGCGGGGAAATTTGGGCAAAGGGGCGCCCCAACATATTATTTTTAAATTGCCTTTTAATTGGACCTAGAAAAACCCCGCCCCGTACTTGAATGGGGTTTAAAAGGGGGGAAATTTTTAAAAAATGAAAAGGGGGGGGTTTTTTGGCCCCAAAAGCAAAGTTTAGTATTTAATTTTTAAAAAACCCTATTTTTTTAAAACATTTTTTGGGAAAAAAAACAATTTCAAAAACATTTACAAAATTTACCGGGGAAAACCGGGGAATTTAAAAACCCCCCCTCCGGGTTTTCAAGCCGCCCCCTTACGATTAAAATTTTAAAAAGGGTTTAAAATTTCCTTGGGAAAAACCCCCCCCCTTTTATTTTGGGCTTTGGGGGGAAAATTTTTTTTAGTTTTTACAATTGTTTTTTTTTTCTTTTTTTTTGCAACATTATTTTTAATCATTTAAATTTTTTTTTTAACTAAAAATTCCCTTTTTAAAATTTTTAAAAAATTTAAATTTAATACCCCACAAATTAAAAAAAAAAATCTTTTTATTTTGGGGCCCCCTTTTTAAAACCACGATTTTTTCCCTATTCTTTTTTTCCCTTTTGGGGGTTTTTCCCCGAAGATCGGGGGAAAGTCCCGATCCCCGGGACAACAAAGTGCCCCTACATATTTGTCGAAAAATGCCCCCCCCGGGAAAGTTTTCCCTAAAAAAAACCCCATTTTTTGGAGTATTTTTAAAATAATAAAAAATACACTTTTTTAAAAAACCCCAAACTCGGGTTAAGGCTAAAATTTTCACCACCAAAACCCCAGACCCCTTTTTAGGGGGTTCAAAAAAAAAATTTTTGGGGGAAAAAAAATTTTGGGGCGGGGGTGGTAAACCAACGGTCCCTACCTACCTGGATTACCAGACACCTTTTTTAAACCCTTTCTCCCAAAAAAACTTTTCTTTTTTTTTTTAAAATTTTTTTTTAAAGGGGAATAAAATAAAAATAATAAAAATTAATCCCCCAAATTTCCCAAAGCTAATAAATTTTTAAAATGATATTAAAAATAAAATTTTAACATAAAAAACCGGCAATTAGCTCAATTGGAGCACCGTTTCCCCATAAAAAATTTTCCCCTTTTTTTCCATGTTTTACAATTTTTTAAAAAATTGGGGATATGGGGGGGGCCCTTTTAAAACTTCAAAAATTTTTTTTTCGCCTCCTACCTCAACTCTCAATCGTTTTTTCAACAATCAAGGCCACGGGAGCCCAAAAAAAATTTTTTGTTTAAAAACCCCCGGGGGTTAAAAGGGGAAATTTAAATTATTTGGGGGGAACAAGGATTTTTTTTTTTAAACTTGCTGGGGGTTTTTTGGGGTTTGGGGGTTTGGGGGGGCCGTTTGTTCTAAGTTCTTTATCTCTTTTTTAAAAAATTCTCCCAAAATTTAAAAAAAAGGGGTAAAAATAAATAAATTAATAAAAATTTTTTTTAAAAAATATTTTTCCACTCCCCCCAAAAAAACCCCCGGGGGCCCCTTTTTAAAACCGGGGGGGGGAAGGGGCGCGGGGGCCCCCCGGTTGGGGGGAAGGGGGGGGGGGTTTGGGCTCCTACAACTACAACAGGGCCCTGGAATTCATAAAAACATGCAATACAAAACCGGGGCCCCCAAAAGGGGATGAATCCCCCCCCGGGGGTTTTACTTTATTATTTTTTTTGGGGGAAATAAAAAAAAAAATTTTAACTTTTTTTTAAAATTCTTTCTGTACACACAAAAAAAAAAAATTTTTAAAAAATTTTTTTTTTTGGGGGAACAGGGGCTACTTTAAAATTTAAATTTTTTCCCCGGGAATTATATGGGGGGCCCCCCAAAACATTATTATTATTAAAAATTTTTTTTTTCTAAAAGGGGGATGTAATAAAAAAAAAAATGATTTTATTAAAAAATTTTTTTTCAGTAAAGCCACTTGAAAAACCCCCGAAAAAAGGGGAAAAAACATCAATTTTTTTTTAAATTGGGGTTTTTTGGGGGCCCCTTTTTAATTATAACCCCTTTTTTTAAAAATTTTTGGGAAAAAAATTTTGGGGAAACCATCGAACAAGATATCTTCTCAGGGGTTAAAAAATTTTTTCTAATTTGGCCCCAACATTTATAATAACAACACTCTTTTTGGAAGGTAACCACCAAAAATTTTTAAACCTCAAAGCATTTTTTTTCCCCCTAACCCTCTGATTTTTTTTATTTTGTGGCAAAAACAAAAAATTTGGGGGAAAAATTTTCACGGGTGGGATTCGAACCAACGAAAATGAAAAGCTCTTTAATTTTACACGACCAGTCCCCCTACAAATATGGGGGAAAAAAGATAAAATTTTGGGGAATTTTAAAAATTTTGGGGAAAAGGGCCTTTTTAATTTCCCCCCTTTCCCCTTTTTTAATTTTTAAATTTTCATTTGTAATAATGGGGAATATATTTACATAAAAAATTTTTTTCAAGTAAAAAAAATTTCCCCGGCAATTTTTAAAAAAATTTCATTTTTAAAAAAAAAGGTTTTTTTGGGGTTAGTAAAAAATATAAAATAATTGTAAACGGGGTTAGAAAAAAAAAAATTGTTATTTTCGTTTTAAACCCTCTGTGTAACCAAAACCAAATTTTTAAAATTTTTTTTATCTTTTTTTGGTACATGTATGTTGACAATTGCCAAGCTATCTACATTTGGGGGTTTTTCCCCTTTTTTGGGGGAAAGTGGTTTAAAAAAGGGGAACGGGTTTTTTTTTTTTTAAAATTTATGTATATTGTTGTTTTTCCCCCAAAAAAAAATTTTTTTAAAAAAATTTTGTTTTTTAAAATTTTTTCTTTTTTTTTAGAAAAAATTTAATTTTTTAAAAAAATCAGTGTCTGATACCATTTTTTCAATTTTAAAAATTTAAAACAAAGAAACCCCTTTTTTAGATGAAAAAAAAGCCAAAAATTTGCCTAAAATTTTGGGGCTAAAATTTTTTTTTTAAATCCCCCAAAAAACCCCTTTTAAAAAATAATACTTTTTTGGGGAAAGGGGAACCCCGGGGGGTTTTAAAACTCAAAGCATTTTTACCCCCCAACCCCTGATCTTTTATTTTTGGGGAAAAAATCACAAAATTGAGGAAAAATTTAAAGGGACGGGGGGGATTCAAAAACCAAAAAAAATAAGGAGCCCTTTTAATTTTTTCACACCAGGGGTAAATTATAAAAAAAAAATAGGGGGTTTTATAAAGGGGAAAAATCCAAAATTTTTTCCCCAAACCCCAAAAAAGGGTGTTTTTTAAAAAAAAAAAAAAACATTTTTTTTATAATACTTTTCCCCCAAAATTCTTTTCCGAAAAACACCCCGGGGGGGGGGAAAAAAACCCCAAAAAAAGAAAAACACCCCAAGGGGAAGGTTTTAAAAAATATTTTTTCCCCTGCAGTTCATGTATTTTTACCACGAAAAGTAAAACAATTTCAAAAAAAGCATTTTTTTTTAAAACAACCCTTTTTAAAAGGGTCAACAAAACCCCCTTTCTTTTCCCCCCCCTTTAAAAATTTTTGCTTTCCACTCCTTTCCCGAAAGGGGAAAAACCCCCCAAAAGACAAATCAAACCCCCGGGGCCAAAAAAAAACCCCCGGGGTCAAGAAACATACCTTACCCCGGTTTTAAAAACGAATCCAAAAAAAAGGGGGCGCGCGATTAAACTCACGGAAAAAGCCCTTTTTTTAATTTTTTATTATTAAAATAGTTTTTTTTTTTATTTTAAAAAAAAAAAAATTTTTCCAACCCGTCGATCTTTTTTAATTTTCCCCTTTTTCCCTTCAAACCCCAAATTTTTAAGCGACATCCGGGGGGTTTTTAATTTTTGGGGAGGGGTACTTTTTCAAATTAAATTTTTCCTCGTGAGGGGGTTTTTTTCCCCCCCCAAAACTCGGGGGGGTAGGTCTTTGTGAGTACATTTTGAGTTTCCTGCGAATGGAAAAAAAACCCCCCCCCGGCGTGATATCCCGGGGGGCATTTTTGAAACTTTTTAAAAAAACCCCCCAACAAAAAAAAAAAAAAAAAAAAATATATATAAAACCCTTAAAATAAAACTGAAATTATAAAAAAAAAAAAAATAGATTGAACAAAGAAAGTTTTTTTGGGTTTGGGGCAAAAATAAAAACATAAAATATACAATAAAAATTTTAAAGAAAAAAAAATTTTTATTGAAAAAAAAAATTTTTTGGTAAGACAAAAAAATACAGTAAAATACCCCTGAAATTTTAAAGAAAAAATAAATAGTTTTGGCCAAAAAAGGCTTTAAAAAGGGAAACAAAATATTTCAGTACGAACAATAAATCATAAAGAAAAAATTTAAAAATTTTCAAAAAAAAAAACAAAATAAAAGTTTTTTTTCCTTTGAAGAAGGGGGTTTTTCCTTTTGGGGCCCAAATCTTCCACCCCCCCTTGTTGGGGAAAGGGGCCAAATTTAAATCCCATCCGTCCCAAATCCTAAAGGGGCCCAAAAAAAATTTTTTTCAAAATTTTGGTTTTAGGGACAAAATTTTGGGTTTGGGGGAGGGCCAAAAACCCCTCCCAATTTCGGGGCAAAATTTTTGGGGAAAAAATTTTGGGGTCGAACTCAGATCTCTGGACTTTTAATTTTAAAAAAAAAAATAAACCCCTTTTTTTAAGGAAAACCCTCGGGGGGGGAAAAAGTTAAAAACTTTTTTTCCCATAAAACCCAACCCTCGGAGTCTTATTTTTTTTTCACACACTCAAATTTTGGGAAAATTTCCCCCCACTGGGGGGTTTTAAACCCCAAGGGGTCCCCCAACCCCGGGGTTCGAGACTAGCGCTTTTTAACCCCCCTTTTTACCCCATCCCCCGGGGAGGGGGGCCCTCGGTTGGGGTTTACCCACACCAAAAAAAAAATTTAAAATTTTGGGGCCCTCAGAAATTTTTTTTGGGGGGCCATTTTTTTAGCGAACAATATTAAAAAAACACAAAAATGAAAAAAAAACCCCTTTTTTCAATCAATTTTTTTTTTTTTTTTTTAAAGATAACCACTTTTCGGGTTTTAAAAACTGGGGGGAAAACCCCTTTCCCCAACCCAATACCCCCCGTGGCAGAGTTTTTAGCCCCTAAAATTGCACGAAAGGGGGCCTTTTCCCCACCCCCCAAGGGGGGGAAAAATTTTTCTGCTCTGTACTTTTTTTGTTGGGTTTTACTATACCCCCCGGGGAAAAAAAGTAGCTTTTTTAAATTTTAACATGCCCCTGAAAAAAACATGGGGAAAAAAATTTTAATTTTTAAAAATGCAAATTTAAGGGGGAAATTTTTCCTTTTTTTCGGGGGCTATCAAAAAAGGGGACATAAAACACAAAGAAAACTTTTTTATTATTATTATATTTTTTTAAAAAAAAAAGAGTTTCTGTTTTGTAAAGGGCTCCGGGGTTTGGGGTTTTCCCCCCCGGGGGAAAAATTTTAGCCTTTTTAATTTTTGGGGGGGAAAGATAGGGGGAAAATCCAAAATTTTCCGGGGGAAAACCCCCTAAAAAAATTTTTTTTTAAGGGCCCATTTTCCCCCGTTTCACTTTCCAATCCTCTCTGGGGGCAAACCCACCCCAAGCGGGGTCGTTAAGGGGCGGGGTTTTAAACCCGGGGGTCGGGGGTTTTTAAACCCCCTTTCAGCGGATTTAGTAAAACAATTTTTGGGAAAATTTGGGTTTTTACGAATTGATTAACAAAAATTTAAAAAAGGGGAAAAAAAATTTTTTAAAAACCACGGGGGCATGACCCATTTAAAATTTCCTTTTGGGGGGGGGGGGTCCACAAAAAAAAATTTTTTTTCTTTTACTGCGGAATCCCGGGGAACCCGGGGCTTTTTTTAAAAAAAAATAATAATAAAATTTTTTTATTGGGGTTTCTAAAAACACAGTTAAATCGCACAGAAAAAAAAAGGGATATCACAAAGTGTTAAAAAAAAAAATAAATTTTTAAAAAAACTTTAACCCCTCGGGGCCCCATTCCCCCCCCACCCTAAAAACCTGGATCTCGCCCCCTCTCCCCGCTGGAAAACAAACATTTCCCCGGGCGTAACGTTTTTCCCGGGGGAAAAAGATCCGCGGGGAAAAAACCCAAGGGGTTTCCCCATGACCCGGGGCCCCCCAAAGCTACTTTTTGCGGGGGCGATCCGAAATCCTACAACCCGATTTGTTCCAAATTAAAAAAATTATTGTTTAAAAATTTTAAAAAAATTTTAATGAAAAAAAACTATGAAAAAAGGGTTTACTTTTTTGGAAAAAAAAAGGTAAGGTGTTAAAAAATTTTAAACCAAAGTTTTTTTATGTTTTCCCGGGTCCCAAGAGCAGGGTTTTGCAGGACGATCCGAAAACCCGGGCAATAAGACCTTCTTTTAATTGTTTTTTTTCCCCGGCCCCCGGGGGGGGGGGCCCGGGGGGCCAACCATTTTTTTAAATACAACCCCCCTTGCATTTTTTTAAAAGGGGTTTTAAAAATAGAAATAATTGGTAAAATTTTTTATTTTTAAATTTAATGTTTGCAAATGGCGTCCAACTTTGTGTATGCAGTAAAGTCTGGGAAACCCCTGAATATCTTTCGAAATAGCTTTCTCAGTAAATTTAAAATTGTGAACAGTAATCCGTGGTAATTAGACCTTATTTAGAATGGGACCGATTTTTTTTTTACGCCCCCCATGTCGGGGCCAGGGAGGCCAACCTCATTTTTTAAATACGAAAACCCCACCTTGCGATACATTTTTGAAGAGGTATAATTACCCCGACTTTACCGTGCATAATTTTAAATTTACTGAGAAAGCCCTTTCAAAAGATATTCAGGGGTTTCCAGACTTTACTGCATAGACAAAGTTGGACGCCATTTGCAAACAGTTAATATTTAAAAAATAAAATTTGCACCAATGTATTTCTTATTTAAAGACCTTTCTAAAAATGTATCGCAAGGTGGGGTTTCGTTATTAAAAAAAATGAAGTTGGCCCCCCTGGCCCCGACATGGGGGCCGGTAACAAAAATTGACCCCACTTTAAAAGAATGTCTTATTAGCCCCGGTTTACCTTACAAAATTTTAATTTTACCGAAGAAGCCATTCGAAAGTTATTCAGGGTTTCCAACTTTTGCCCCCCCCCTGTATATAAATTTTTTTCCAACAAATATTATATATTTCTTTTTTAGATTTTCATGATGCATTTTTACAGTGCATTAAAAGAATATAAATATCAACCAAGACAAAGACAAACTTTTAATCAAGTTATTTAGATACAATAATTAAGGTACATAATTAATAAATTTAGATACAAAAACCTGATATCTTTTAAACATTTCAGTTATTGCTATAGTATAATTTAAATCAAATTATAAATATAGTGTTCAAATTATGTTGAAAAAAAAAGATTTTAACCATGGCATGGATACTCAAAAACTATTACCTGCTGATGAGAGCAAATAAGCTCGAAACAGCTGTCCAGGTAAGTTCTGATATTCATGTACATCTAGTACAACTCTCACTCTTCTGATTATACTGATACTGACTGATACCCGTTTCCCCGCCAGGGCGAGCTGATCATAGGTCTGAAGTTCGTGCCCGCCGCCACTGAGGGCGCCGCCAGCAAGAAGTTCCGCCGCCCAGGCCGCCACTGGCTCCCTGCATGTGCTCATCAAGGAGGCCAAGAGCCTGTGTCCGGTGAAGAGCAACTCCTCTCTGGACGCGTTCTGCAAGGCGTATCTGCTGCCCGACAAGGGTCGCAAGCACAAAGCAGGGATAGTCAAGCGGAGCACGTCGCCCCATGGAACCATACGGGTGGTGTACAAGTGAGTTGAGAAGTTTATATAACCATACGGTTGTGTACAAGTGAGTTGAGAAGTTTATAATAACCATTGGGTGGTGTACAAGTGAGTTTGAGACGTTTATAATAACCATACGGTGGGTACAAGTGAGTTGGACGTTTATAATAACCATACGGTGGTGTACAAGTGAGTTGAGACGTTTATAATAAACCATAACGGTGGTGTACAAGTGAGTTGAGAAGTTTATAATAAACCATACGGTGGTGTACAAGTGAGTTGAGAAGTTTATAAAACCAAACGGTGGTGTACAAGTGAAGTTGAGAAGTTTATTTTATTTTATTATACAATTAAATAAAACGGAAAAAAAATAAAAGGTTCCATTTTTACAAATATTATTAAACTTAATGTATAAGGTCTAAAATTAAAAACTAAATTAATGGATATAGGTATTTATCGTAAGTATATACATATTTTTAACTTATCATTTCAATGAATTGCTCAAGTGTTTGGTGAAATACATCCATTTCAGGCGTTTTCAATGTCTCTACATTGTAGGATTTTACATACGACTTAAAGATGGAGTAGTAGCCTAAGTTGGTGCGGTGTTTCCTTTCAGCGAAAAAATATAATTTGTGTCTTGTTCTTGTATCATTTATTTTTATGGGAATCTTAGCGAGAATTTCAGGAAATTTTATTGTGTTATGGGAACTTTGTGTAAGAATATAAGCTCTTGTTTATATCTTTTTTTCTCTAATGTTTCCATTTTGATTGTGGTTTATTATTTCTGTTTAGTCGTGATTGATACTATGTAGTACAATAATAAAATAATTTAATAATTTTTACTTTCGATCCCCGGGTCGGAGCAGATTTTTCACATAGAAAATTCTGTTCCCTCCGTACATGTGAGGCTGGCATTTCCGGCCCTACCCAGGCTGGGTGAGGTTTAATGTGGGATAACTGGTACGATTCGCCAGCGCAAGATGGGAGGGGTAAAACCCCTGGTCCTAATCCAGGACGTTAAATCAAATAGAATCGTTGCCGGTAGGAAGGGCATCCAGCCGTAAAAAATGTGCCCAAATCCAACCAACCTCAAACCATGGAGTTGAACAACGTCGACCTTGCTCAAGCGGGATAACACAGAGTGAAAGAAGAAGAAGAATTCAAATAATAATACCACAAGAATAGTTCGGAGATTCTTGTTTAATCAATAAGCGAATGTGTTTGGCAAATGCCCGCACCTAGCATCAAACACCAGGAGAAACACCTATCTCGAATAGGACAAAATTGTGCGTCCACCTTTGAACAGCTGATGGTCCCTCTTTCAACAATCCCGGCCTCTGATTGGTTCAATTTATTTGATTTTTTGTTTTTTTTACCTCAGCAGTGGCAGATAACTAAGCGTCCTTATTTTTTTAGGTCTATACAAATTTTTAATATGTTAACATACATAATTAATTTAATGTATATTTTGTTTCACAGGGATGTTACTCTAGAACGAGTTGTCGGGAGAGATGTCAGGTTAACTGTCTGGGATCACGACCGACTGACTAGCAACGAATTCCTGGGTGGGATTAGACTCAACTTGGGCCATGGTACGTAACACTCCTTTTTCCTGGTGTGGCTGGGGGTGACAAAAGAGAAGACCAGCCAGTGTTCTAGAGGACTATAAACAGAGAAAGACTAGCCAACCTCAACTAGCCAGGCTTGCTTGCAGTTCCCAAAGGTCTAATGTTTTATATAAAAAAGCCCAGACACGATGGTTTTTTAAAAATAAAAGTTCAAACGTACTTTATTTGGAAAATACAATTACATGAAGTGTTACAGAAAAGACAATATAATACATTATTACAGAGAATAGAAATGGTTGATCTTACATAGAAATATGTCGTTCAGGACGAGCCAACTTTTCAATTTTCCATGGTTGCTGCCCACACAAACCGACTAAAATGGGATTCATTTGGTCGCTCTTTCTTATTTAAAGAGTTTCAGTTTGTTTACCATGGCAAATAATTCTACATTCATTATTCTGGGAATGTGTGATCATTTTCATTGTGTACGAGCTAAGATTTGAAACTTTTTCTTTTACGTCTGGGGGCGCTTCAGTTCCTTAGCACCGGCCGCCCTTTATTAACCATGTATTTTACAACAACTTTCTCTAGAGTGCACGATTAGCTCAGTGGTTAGCACTCGCTTGCCATGCGGAAGTCCCGGGTTCGATCCCCCGTGCCGACAAAAATTGTTTTTTTTAATTTGGGTTACAATTGTTTGTAAGGGATACCATCCGGTGCGCTCGTGTTGACCCAGCACCTAAATGGGAAGTATTGTGTCACTTCTCGCCCATCAGAGGGGAGGCATACTACGGGATGGGCAGGCTACAACACAGACCACAAGCGTCTACAGTAGCTCCTGTTTCATGGCTACGAAATAAAAAGGCTGTGAAACACTCATCTTTAAAAAAAAGTATTTACATTACTGTGTCCTCCTAATAAAGATTTTTAAAAATAATAATATCCACCGCTTTCTATCTCCAGGGGAAGCACTACAGCAAGCTGGTAACTGGATGGACTCAAGCGGTAAAGGAGATTCTGCTGTGGCAGCAAATGATGGAGCGGCCCAACTTTTGGGTGGAAAGCTGCATCGCGCTGCGCCCCTCTCTGGACCTCAGGAACAACGAATTGAGCTAGATACATTCCGGAATAGCTCACCCGAATTGAGCTAGATATATTCCTGAACAGCTCACCGGAATTGAGCTAGATACATTCCTGAATAGCTCACCCGGAATTGAGCTAAATATATTTTCCCGAATAGCTCATCCGGAATTGAGCTGGATTTTATTCCTGAATAGCTCATCCGGAATATTGAGCTAGATACATTCCTGAATAGCTCACGCGGAATTGGGCTAGATACATTCCTGAATAGCTCACCCGGAATTTAGCTAGATACATTTCTAAATAGCTCACCCGGAATTGAGTTGATACATTCCTGAATAGCTCAACCGGAATTGAGCTAGATACATTCCTGAATAGCTCACCCGGAATCGAGCTAGATATATTCCTGAATAGCTCACCGGAATTTAGCTGATACATTTCTAAATAGCTCACCCGGAATTGAGTTAGATACATTCCTGAATAGCTCAACCGGAAATTGAGCTAGATACATTCTGAATAACTCACCGGAATTGAGCTAGATATCTCGCTGTATAGCTCAATTTAGCTGGATACATAATATTATATTCCTGCATAGCTCACTCGGAAATTGAGTTAAATATTATTTTCACTGTATATCCGAAGTACACAGTTCGCTAACGAACATATTTAAATCAATCAACTTTTTTACACAAATCAAATGGCCAATGGCCGATCTTAATCTGGCTGTTAGTGACTTTACACTTTTGGGGATGTATCTCCCTATAAAGCTAGACGTTATCTCACTGTATAGCTCCGGAATTGAGCTAATGTTCAATTCAGTAGAATCTCTGAGGAACAACTAATCCAGAATTGAGCTATGAGCTCTGTTGGAGCTCAGGTTAAACCACTCTGACATCGTGCTTCAAAAGCACTCTGATGTTTCTGTTTTTCTATTTCAACTTCCTCTGATAAAGACTGTCCATTTAATTATTATAATATTTTTTTCAAATAAGCTCACAATTTTGTATCGAGTCTGATGTTTTAAGCCCATCACTATAATCCATCAAGCTGCGAAAAGAAAAGAAGAATAGGATAAGAAAAGTAAAAAAATGTCCTAACAGAATCTCTAAGGGCCGAATTGTGAACCAGGATTTCTTGTTCTCAGTTGACACTATCCCTTAACTTTCACCTTGACAACAACTGTAGAGATCATATCCAAGCCGGGCTTTGTAGCTGTATATTACTTCTGTGGCGTAACGGAGCTGTGGCCAGCCTTGGTGACGGAAAATCTTGTTTTAAAATACCTATCGGTCAGCTGAAAAATCTAACGGTCGACTTAGATTTACTAATCCTGTTTCATAATACGGCCCTAAGTCGAAAATTATCATCTCAATCCAAGATATCTCTTTGGTTTCTTCTGAGAAATATTTTTCTGGAAGATATAACCAAAGGGAAGCCAAACCCTTTGTGGTTCAATACAACAGAGGGTCCGAGTAGTTTTTTTCTCCATTGTTATTATTATTTTTTTTCGCAATCCAATTGCCTCCCTATTAACAATATTTCGGACTCCTTGTTTGGGAAAGAGTAACAATGCAGCAAGGTTTCCTTCTGGGACATGATGAGATTATTGAAATTTCGATACATCCAATTTGCTATTGATATGTCGAGACATCCAACTAAATTCCATCATTAATGGAATTCAGTTCCATCATTAATGGAACTAAATTCTATCATTAATGGAACTAAATTTCATTATTAATAGAACTAAATTCCATCATTAATGGAACTAAACTCCATCATTCATGGAACTGAATTCCATCTTTAATGGAACTAAATTCCATCATTAATGGAATTTAGTTTGGAAACATTACCTTCTTTCGTAGGTACTGCCTTTTTGCATTTTCTTCCCATTGGACTTTGGTTGGATGGACAATATTAACTTTTTTTCGTACTTCTTATTGTATTGCAATTTTCTGTATGTGTGTAATTAGCCATTGAAAATTTATACGCACCAGTAGGCTATGATAATGTTATTTGTCACTCCCACTTTTCTATTACTTCCTAGCGTATTTAAAGCTACTATTCCTCTTTTAAGTATGTATTTTTACTATTTTTTTCGTGAATTCATTGATAGATAGTTCCGATTTTTTTTTTTTTTTTTTTTCTCTAGATCTAGAACGTCATAAAGATGACATTTTATCCAAGTTGAATGCACACAAGTTCTCGTAAAATCACTGAAGTTAAAGAACATCCAGCGAGGAGGACTTAATGGGTTACCAGATAAAGTTCAATTTCTCGCGAGTATTTCAAGGCTAAGCCCTAAATGTTTGAGTTCTGTAGTAGTAGTAAACTCTTTATTGAAATTTATTTACATAAATCACAAAGGGTGGGATTATTACTGAAGGCAATCTCTACCATCCAACCTATGATCTTGCACCACAAAAAAAATAAATAGTTGTGTGTGTAGTGTAGATAGTTGACAAAAAAATCAGATTAACATACCATTTTGTGTATCTAGTGTCAAATGGTTTTTTTCCTCTAGTATTCTCAAACATATTTTTTTTTTTTTTTTTTTTACAAGTAACTTTATAAAAATGCATTTGTATTCTTTCCGTCCTTTTATAGATATTTTTTATTTATGTCATATATTTTTTTCTTGGGTTTTGTGTGCTTTTTCATAACGTTTATGGAGTGCAGAAGAACTTGTGTTTACACGTAAAGATTATTTTTAAAAGAATTCGAGAAAAATACAATCACGAGTTGAACTCCATTTTTGTGATATTATCCATCCATTTTATCGTTAGTCATGCATATGGTATTTTTTTACACGTATTTTTAACTATCTACTTTTATTAATGCATTTACGTAGGTAAGTTCGTCCTATTCATTAGGTATTAATAATAAAATTGAGTATCATTTTCAGCTTGAGATGCATTTAATAACTTCCAAACATATCTGAAGGTAGCAGATTTTTTGTGACACTTGATATGTATAAAATCATAAAAAAATCTTTTTTGATATTTTTTTAAAAAAACACACGTACTCAATTTTATGCAAGTCGTTTTCTAAATTATTCGGTTTTGAAGATGAATTTTTATGGACATTCCATTCTATTTTAGATTTTATTGTGTAAGTAATTTTGTAATATGTAGGTAATGTGTAAGAAAATTTAATGAAAGAGAATTTAATAAATTAATTGAGAATTATTTTTGTAACAATATAAATAAATTTTATGTACTTATCGAGATAAAATGAGTGTTTGTGTTTTTATTTGATTTTTTTTTTTTTGCTCAAGGATTTTCAACTACTATTATCGTTACCTATTATATTTCTGTTTTGTCTGCCTCCGTAGTGTAACACTCGTAACTACTGCCCTAAGTGCAAATATTCTGACTTCGATCACCGGGTTTGTTAGAAATTTTCAACAAAAAAATTGTCTCCGAAGTAAACAACACGTGAGGCTTTCGAGGCCAACCCAGGCTGGGTGAGGTTAATGTGGGTAGCCGGTACGATTCCCAGCAATTGGAGGAGGGTAAAACCCCCCGTTCTGTATACTCAAATCAGGACGTTGAAACTAACAGCTAAATGAAATAGTTTTATTGCGTGTGTGTGCATAAAAAAATTAGAATTAATGGACATGAAAGGAACATTAGATCCTGGAGTCCATATAATCCTAATATTACCACCGTGACATAGCTGTGCCTGTCTCACGAACACGGAATTATCAGACGGACAGAAGACACAAAGCCAAAGTTTTTCAGGAGGTCATGAAAAGTTCAGAAATATGAAAAAAGTTGAAATCGCAGTAAAGAAATATTTTTCTATATACAAAAACGTATACAATACTTCCGATTTCTATTATTAGAAATTTCTCTTAAGTAAAATAATTACAAACCCACTATAAAACATTGATACGCATGAATGTGCAAAATTTGAGTTGCAACCCGACTGTCTACACTACGGTAATGAATACGGTAAGGAAATAAGGTAATGAATAATAATAATAACACTATCTTTAGTTACCACGAGGCGAGGTTGATGTTCAAAGCATTTTCTACCATTCCTACTTCCACATGCACGGCTGGTTGCCCATCCCATCGCCAACCCTGCTTAGGGTGTCAGTAATTTTTTTTTTATCTTTTGGCCTGACAATTATGCTGGTACCTACCGTGTTTATTCAATAATAATAATAACACTCTTCCCCTTAAACAAAAAGGTGTCTCTGATCTACTAACTCCGATATAGTAGTCTCGGAGATTGATACGAGAGAGTAAAAACAGCGTGCTCGGAAACATCTTTCTCTGGGAGTGCTGCGGGAATGGATTGGAACTCTCCCGGAGAATGTTTAACCAACTTACTCGGAACCTATCCCGGATCTATGCCCGAGCTAACTCGGGACAAGATCCGAGCTAACTCGTCCCGAGTACATGTTCTCCGAACCGTCTCGGAACGAGATCCAATACCCTGTGGCAACACCGGAAATTGAAAGTAAAATTTGCAAAACATTTTCAAAATCGAGTGAATTCCGAAATTTGAATAGATTAATTAGTTTTTCTGAGATAATTAGTAAAACTCAAATACATAAAAGGTAAAGATATTTTATACAGTATTTTGAGAAACTACCGTCAATATGTGTAATCTCATTCCTAAGATAAAGTAACTTCATAAGTAATTTCACATCAGTGACTTCTGCTCATCCAAATAAGTGATTTAATAAAACGTGTTTTAAGTAATTTAAGTAATGGTCAATATGTCTGCAAACATAATATCTTTTTAAACTGGACCTAGCATTTAAAATAATTATGATCTATGGAGGAAATCCACATGATATTTTCCACCTGTTTACATGTATTGTGCATCCAATCCAACATAGCTTCAACCTGAAGATACCTATTCAAGCTGCCTCCCTCCTCAAACATATTGAACCTGACATGGGATAAGTGAAAGTGACTACAAATTGATGATTTACACAAAATAATTATATCTAACAATTTCTGATAAAAGTCCAACAAGTTGATTCTTCTAAAGTTCCTACATCATAGTTTTAGGGTATAACTAAAAAGAAATTTTTCTCTACTTTAAAAGTTTACTGTTCTAAAGTGTACCAATTTCCATGCATTAATCATAAGTGAGTTTTACACTCCAATTAGTGGGGTAAGCAATATCTAAACAATATCTTACATTTTACATTGTTTTATAGTCAAACCAGGATATGTATGTGGAAATGCTGGAGATTAACCTGTTCCAGATATTCCACTTAATCAGAATCACACTCTTGACAGGTGTCTGACTGGGGGATTTTAAACAGGGAAAAGACCAGTGTTTTGCTAGACAACTATGAACAGAGAACTGACTAGCTAAAGGCTTTTTAATAGGTTCACATTATTGAAGATTTGACTATACTGTTCCATAATCAATAGATCCTGTGTTCAATTCACAGTTTTTTTTTCTTTCAAACAGCAATTCTGTTCCCTTTAAAAATGAGGCATTTCTAGCCCTTATCAGGCTAAGTGAGGTTAATGTGGGTAGCTGGGACTATTCCCAGTAAATTCAGTATACAACCCCCATTTTTATTTTAAATAAATCTGTTCTCCGAAGATGTGAGGCTGGTATATCTAGCCCTACTCAGGCTGAGTGAGGTGAATGTGGGTATCTGGTACTGTTCCCATTAAATTCAGAATGAAATTCCTCACTATCTCAAATCAGGACAGGGGTTTTTCATGAACCAGCTATAACATAAAAAAAAAAAAAAAATATTGTAAGTTTAGAAGAAGTATTAAATGTTGCAAATTTAGACATTTTTTTTACTTGTAATAAGTACATTTTTTACTATAATGTGTTCATTAATTTTAATTTTTAAAACAATAGCTTGCATTATTCAGGATTTGACTACTCCCCGTAATCTAAAGATTTTGGTTCATTTTTGTTGTTGTGAAACAGATAATTCTCCTTCTTTAGAAAATATGAGGCTGACATGTGTATACACAGCCTTTATCAGGCTGGGTGAGGTTAATGTGGCTACCTGGTACTATTCCCAGTAAATTCAGAATAAAATGGCCCAACCCAGGCTCAGTGAGCTTAATGTGGGTAACAGGTTTGTGAGTTTCCTGCAAATGAGGGTAAAACCTTGGTCATGATATGACTATGCAATTGAGGTTAAACCCACTTTAATCAAACAAAAAAAAATCTGGAAGACTGTTCTTTTTTTATGAATGCCATATTATAGTCAAAATTCTCTCTGGGTTCTATTTCCTAATTTCATCTTTAATAATCTCAACTTCTGTTCTGGTATTCTTTGTCTTCAGGCAGCCTGCTGCTGGGCAGGAAGATGGCATTTCAGCACATCTCTCTCTTAATTACCTATATGTATAATAGATTTAGATTAATTAAGTCCACTTGGCTTAATTTATCTGCTGATTCTATGTATTATATTCTGTTTGTTTCATGTTTTTGTTTGTTACATATTTTTGCTTTTAATTCTTTTACCATGAAAATGGAAAAATATAAAACTGAAAAACACAAATTGTCTTCTTATTTATTAATGTTAGCATTTCATCAACAGCTTTTCATCATTGTAGAACCAAATTGCCTTGAAATAGTATATTTTTCATCAAATCCAAATTAATTTTAAAAATTTCCTGTGAAATCACAATTTTCAAATTTTTCCGGGCAATGGCGGTGGTATGAAATTCAATATGGAGCCCCTTAATTATTAATTAGGTATTCAATTTCCAAAACCTTGTAAAAATAAGCTTAATAAAATGCTCAGGGGGAGGAAATAGTAAGCTTATAAAAGTGTTTCTAAAATGTTAAGCCTTGTCAAAATAAGCTTTATAAAATGTTTGAATCTTGTCAAAATAAGTGTTTTTAAAATCTTTTTAAACACTTTCTGTGCCGTCTGGGTAGTCTGCTGTGACTAAAGATAGAGATACTTTTAAGGTGTGAACTTATGTGATACTTTTATTTTCATGTCAATTTTTTTTCTAATGTTTCTAAATTGATTGCATAAATATATTGATACCTTAGATTCCTTGGGTCAAATAAGCATGGATTATCTCTATCAACTAGGGGTCAGAAATGGACCCTAACTGAGTTAGAACTGACTTAAACTCGAAAAATTAATATTAAAAATTGAATTCGTATCCAATGTCCTATACATATGTCCTAACTAAAGGGCGGGGTTATTGGTTATTGCCTATGGCAATCTCTTTATTCCAATTGTTTCTAGTCTCTTATTGGGATTTTTCATTCTTTAAGGTTTATTCTTCTTTTTTTTTTGTTTTGTTCTTAATTATTTTATTTTAAATTTCACAATAAAAAATATGTTCTATTATAAAAATGTGTCGTATTATTTTTAGGTGGTTTTACAGCTAAAATTCCCAGGGTATTTAAAACGGTCTGTGGTCTAGAAGAGACAGTCCCCGAGAATGTTCTCGGAGACGGTTCCGAGAAGGCTCGGAGACAGTCCCCGAGAATGTTCTCGGAGACGGTTCCGAGAAGGCTCGGAGACGGTCCCCGAGAATGATCTCGGAGACAGTTCCCGAGACCGATCTTGGAGCAATCTCGAGCACCAGCAATCGACGCTACGGTGCGGACGTAGACTGTCCCGTAGCAGTCTCCGAACGGTCTCCTAGGTGTCTCCGATATCATTTTTTGGGATCCGAGACAGGACGATACAATCTCGTTCCTAGATCTCGGAGATGGTTCCGAGACTGTTTTTTGTTTAAGGGGTTTAGTGGAAAGTAACCTCGAGGCGAGGTTAATGCTCAAATCATTTTCTAACACCCAACTCCAGCCGAGTTTTATTATTATGTGGTCACAAAACTCAAACTAATGATGAAAAATTCATGCGTTGGGTGGGATTCGAACCAACGGTTCCCTACGCTACCTGAATTACCAGACTAGCGCGTTAACCACTTGACTACCAGTTTAACAACCCCCTGCGAGAAAAATAAATAATAATAGTCAGACAGGAGGACTCAAAAGTGCTAAAAACCTCAAAATCATTATTTAAAAAATAATAACAGTCAAACAGAAAACTCAAAATCACAAAAGAATGATTTTATGGACTATTTATTCAATGAAAATAGGTATGTATAATTTTTATTCACGGGAATACGTACGTAATCATCCGTCGCGATCACATCGAAACACGTACTTGTGAACGTTTCTTGACGAGACTAAGGTTCGTTTACATAGCACGAGAAACGCTCATTTGTGACATTTCGCCATGTAAACAAACTGTCAGTTTAATGTTCTTATCTCTTATCAATCAATTTAAATCAATTAAATTAGTTTGGCCTCTG
Organism: Bactericera cockerelli; assembly: GCA_024516035.1. NCBI lineage: Eukaryota > Metazoa > Arthropoda > Insecta > Hemiptera > Triozidae > Bactericera > Bactericera cockerelli. The sequence continues at coordinate 2,689,954 of CM044960.1, read as the reverse complement.
CAATTTTAATCTGTATTAAATCCCTGCCTCGCAAAATACTTCACAGTGGACACTGTAATTCAACTGTAGAATTATTCTTTTTATTACGTAAGATATCTATTCCGTCAGCGATTACAGAAACATATTTTAAATTTTGTGTGGGAGGCACACAGCAGTGATAACAAGTGTGGAATATTTTGGTGACAGGTAATCTCTGATAAGTGATAGGTAAGTGAAATGTAGTATTGGCAAAAATATGAGGTGTTCCTTGTTCCGTTAGTACCTTGTTCCTAGCAATCATATAAGGCAAGGCACCTAGCTATTATACAAGTAAGTATCACTGTCTAAAATTATTGACAGTAGGTAATTGAATAGTATTAGGGATCACAATTTATGTGTAAGTTTAATGTAAGTACCCAGTAGAAAGTGCAAAAAGTAAATTTCATTTAATGACATCGTAACAAAGGAGTATTATTGTTTTAGAATAGAATCAGAAATGTCCTTATGTTTGAAATGTTGGGAATTTCCCTCTTTTCCCACCCACACCCCCTCAGCCTCCCCTCAAAAGAATTTCATACCATCTGTTGCCTTTCAACTTTCATATGCAAGACCAATGGATTGAATGGATTCAGCTTTAAATTTCTAATCTTGTCTTACGTTTCTCCATTTAAAACATAATATGCAATTGATTTTATTATTATAAACTGGTTGAAGTCCAAAAAGAGAAGCCCCAATTTTCACACTGACCTCTATGAGATCTATTGTGACCATTTTAATTCAATTGATAACCTGGATATATAAGAATAGAACCGAACACACAGAGCCAAATGTCTAATATAAAGAAGTTTCTAACATTATCAGTTACACATAAACAGGTGATGACAGGACCTCAGATTTTATCAAAATTATATCAAAATTTGACTGTATTAGCAAAATAACACTTTAAAATTTTTTACCAAAAGTAATCCTGCATTACCTACTGTGAAATTCTCTTTTAGATTAAGGGATTTGAAAATCACCATGAAAAAAGTTGAAATAGGAATAAAAAATATAATCCTAACAGCCCTGTCTTTCTCTTCAGTAAGCCTGTATAGAACTTTGTAATGTAGGTAACTCTCCTTATAATCACTGTTAAATTTGTCCAGCTCAAAAATTATAGAGTTTACTTTTCTTTATCCTCTGCACATTTGTTGTAGGAAGGTTTAAAGAGGTACCAAGATTTTGAAGATGAATAAATGAATTTCAAAGAGAGCCTCTAACTAACTTTTACTTACTAATTTGTTCTGTCAGATTGATTATCAACCTCAAATAGCAACAGAAATGGGTGACTCTAGCTCTGCCACTGAAGTTAATGAAACAGACTTCCAGAAGCTAAAGGAAAGAATGAAGATGATCTCTGACGCAGACCCTCTGCAGTATCACAATGATTTTTCATTGAGGAGATACCTGAGAGCATTCAAAGAAGTGGACCCAGCCTTTCAGGTACCAATGTTAAATTTTCACCATTTAAATCTGAAGAAACATTAAATTATTTACCTTATTGGGATATGTTTTTCTTTTGTATCTTAAACTGTCTCTTGAACAACATTTAACTCAAATTTGTATATATTCAAACATAAACTTTTGTTTCTTTCTTCTCAAAGGCCATCCTGAAGACAAACAAGTGGCGTGTAGAATATGACATAGCCTCCCTCACAGCAGATCACCCGATTGTCAAAAGACATTTGGAGCAGAAGAAAGCAAGGGTTCTGAAACATCGGGACATGAGTGGGAGACCTGTGATTTACATTCCCGCTAGGAACCACAATGCCAATGACCGGGACATAGATGAACTCACCAAATTTATTGTCTACTGTTTGGTAAGTACTGTTGTATGTTATCACAGTATTTGTGAAAGCATTGTATGCAATAATAGTAGACATGGTTTTATATTGCCCATGTATTGAAAATAAAGCCCCCTTTAAAACTTTGAATATGTTTAACAAACTAGTGTCAAAACCAGACATTTTTGAAAATACATAGATAGTCACAGCAGAAATATGATATATTAGGTTAGTAAATCAAACATCTAGTATTGCTCCTCAAGTGGTAAAAACCATCTGTGGGAATGTTGTTGTTAAACATAAAAAGATAGTTCTCGTGGGATCGCTGAAGTTAAGTAACGTCCAGCAATGTGAAGACTGTGTGATGCTTGCAATCCGGCCCAACCCAGGCTTCGTGAGGTTAATCTGGGTAGCAGGAAACTCACAAGTTTCCTGTGAATGGAGGGTAACACTCCCGTCGAGATATGACCATGACCATGCAGTTGAAAGTAACATTAAACCCCCCAAAAAAGAAGTGAATATCAGATACCATTCATTGCTGAACTCTACATCATATTTTAAATTCAATAAATTCTCCATCCACAGGAAGAGTCGTGCAAGAAATGTTTCGAAGAAGTAGTTGACAACCTGTGCATTGTGTTTGACCTGAAGGATTTCGGTCTCTCCTGCATGGACTATCAGATGGTGAAGAACCTCATCTGGCTGCTATCCCGGCACTATCCTGAACGACTTGGAGTGTGTCTGGTCCTGAACTCACCCACACTCTTCTCCGGCTGCTGGGCTGTTATTCGGGGATGGTAAGATAATTATTGTTTGGTAGAAAGGAAAAAGGGACACATTCGCGCACTTATTCTTAACCAATAAGTGCGCGATTAGTTCAGTAGTTAAGCACTCGCTTACCATGCGGAAAGTCCCGGGTTCGATCCCCCGAACCGACAAAAAAAATGTATTCAAATTTTGTTTGTAAGGGATACCTTCTGGCAAGATTGTGCTGACCCAGCACCTAAATGGAAAGTATTGTGTCACTTCTCGTCCATCAGAGGGGAGGCATACTACGAGACGGGCAAGCTACAACACAGACCACAAGCGTCTACAGTAGCTCCTGTTTCGTGGCTACGAAATAAAAAGAGGCTATGAAACACTCATCTTTAAAGAGAAAAAAAAGTATACTTTGGTAATGCAGCTACTGGTTGTTACCATAAGAAAATTCTCATTTTTCCTCACGAGGTATGAGTGGACCTCGAATACCAAAAGTACATCGTGGAAAATTTACTACTCAAGCTGTGCGGAAAATTTACTGTGCGTGCAAGCCGGGGTCGATTACCGATTAGAGCGCGCGATTAGCTCAGAGCGCGCGATTAGCTCAGTGGTTAAGCACTCGCTTGCCATGCGGAAGGTCCCGGGTTCGAACCCCCGCGCCGACAAAAAATTGTATTCTTAATTTGGTTACAGTTGTTTGTAAGGGATACCTTCCGGTGCGCTCGTGTTGACCCAGCACCTAATTGGGAAGTATTGTGTCACTTCTCGCCCATCAGAGGGGAGGCATACTACGGGATGGGCAGGCTACAACACAGACCACAAGCGTCTACAGTAGCTCCTGTTTCATGGCTACGAAATAAAAACGGCTGTGAAACACTCATCTTTAAAAAAAAAAAAAAAAAAAAAAGCCGAGTGCCATTCCACTCGGCCACAGAGACTGCTGTTCGTGAAAAATAGTTCAACATAATTAACACTTGAAAAAAAAAATACTGGCCTGAGTAGACTTAGTAAAGCGAGTTTGAGTAGTTGTGATATCACGAAAGTGATTAACACAAATATGATAACTTAAAAAAGAAAACAAAATAATATTTATAGATGAAATCTTTGTATGACTTTGTGAACTGGGATGCTTCCTAGATTGAGGCTTCATATCCAAGATTAGCGGGGAATTAATAGACGCTTTTGCTTAAGTTAACAAATGCTTGAGTTCGAACATGTGATCTCTAGTACTTCTGATAATTTTCTAATATTTATCAGAAGTTGTGTTCGATTTTGTAAAAAAAATATTTATTTACTCATTTCAATTTTTGTGTATCAATTTCTTTCTAATCTAAAACTTTGCTTTCTCTCACTTCCCCACAGGTTGGATGAGAAGACATCAAGCAAAGTCACTTTTGTAAACAATGAAATGGACCTGTGTAAATACCTCATCCCCGATATTCTGCCCGATGACATGTAGGGCTAGCACAGGCACATCCGCAAAGTACTATCCCATTCCACTCCTCACATTCCCTTCTTGATCTTCAGATAAGAAAAGTACCTTTTTGTTGGTTTTTAAAACACGTTTAAATCTATGTTCTAGTTTGGAAGTTTGTTAACTGTTAATGACCTTTTGTCGGCATAATGGGACTATGTGTCTTGCAATGACAGTCATAATAAAGAACTTCTTATACTTTTTTAAAGTTACTTGAGTGATTTCCTATGTAATGTGTGATATTATAAAATACTGTTTGTCATATTTATGAACCGACTACTCTGTCTTACAAATAAGCAAAAACTATTAGACAGTATTATTATTAATATTTATGAGAAGTAATGTTTGAAACATTTTGAAGATATGAGGTTCGGTGGAAGAGAAAGCCACAGGCTTTAACCTCGCCCCTTGGTTCACTACATATTCTATTGTGTTCTTTTTATTTCATATCCTATGTATGTATCATCTGGTTTACCAATAAAGTGTTAAATAATATAAATAATAATAAGATAAAATTTTCTTAATTTTGAAGTTATTTGAAAATAAACATTTGAAAGGATATGGCAAAGAAAAAGAAGAAGATTTGAAGATAAAAAATAACACATGGGTGTACCTTCAGAACCATAAGAATTCTGTTATTTCTATGTGAAAACCAACTTGGCTTGAGAGTATCAACAAAAAAAGACAGTTAAAAATGTGAGGAATACCTACTTATTCGTTTTCTAATAGATTAGCCAAAAATTATCAAAACCAATTTAATTTTGTACTGTCCCAAATTCTTGCCTCAACAAACTCTTTCATTTTGCTGATATTTCAAGAAAAAAAAGTTCAATTTTAATGTTGCCAAAATTAGGTTTGTAAATTAAAGAGGTTTTAAACTTTTTTTTAAATTTAGAAGTAATTATATTTTCTCAAAAATATCACTCTCAAGAAAATAAGAAAGAAGAAAAGTTCACGCTAGGTATGTTACTATTTTATTTTTAATTTCCATCCACAAAAATCCATATTTTATGAGATATCATACTATAAGTTCAAACTTATCCATTAGGTAATTCAAGCAAGGAGCTGGAGCCTTTTACTGAACATGTTTTCCGGCAATCTCAAATATCATTAGGTACTCTGAAATTTTGAACCAAGTACCTATTCTTTTTTTATAATGAGTGTTACCAGAGTTGGTTTGGATTTGTTGCCTGTAGCAAACTCTGCCTTCGCCTAAACCTTAAAGTACAAAATATTCTGATCAAAAGTAGCATTACTTTTGTAAAATACTCCATCCCCGCTTTACCAAATAAATTACTAATAAAAAACTAATAGTTCAATCAAATGAGTAATTTCTTCTTGCCTATAAAATGATTAGTTATATAATTTGATCTATGTTTACATCATATTATATAATTTAGAAGCCCTTCTTTAACAGCTAGTGTGATATAATATGAAACTACCATAATATGGTGGTTTGATATGAATCTCTAACCACCTGTTATAAAAAAAAAAGATTTCAATTAAATCGACCAGTTTTCACACACAAAATAAACTTATAAAGATGAATGTCAAAATATACAATATACTTAGGTAATATTTCATTAACATTAATATTACAAGAAGAAGAAGTAGAAGAAAAAGATCAAGACCAATTCTAATATTGTTATTTGGTAAAGCGCTGGGTACAAAATAAGTACATAAGTAAAACCTAACCTCAAAATTAATGTAGTTATTTTAAATAATTTCACGTTCAAACAATTGTAACTCCAAGAAAGGTTTAAAACCACTTAACTCTCATGTTTTAAATTTTAACTTTACCCATTCATTAATTTATCAACTCCAAAGAAGATGATCTCTTCTTGTGCATTTATTATACTCAAAATCATACTCATCTTAGTCATAATTATTTTGTTTTACTTTTTCGTTTTCTGTTTCCTCACTAAAATGTGATCTTTAATCAATTTATTTTAAGTCAGACCAGAGTAAGGGTGAAATTAATACTAAGAGAATAATTTGTAACTTTTACTTGCAATTTCTTTGTTTTTGCAATCACGCGGTATTTTGCGTCAAAAATTTCTTTATCGTTTACGAAAAGAGAGCCCGATAATTTACTCGAATTATGGGGATTCCGAAAACGAAAACCAACCTCCGATAATTTATGTCATGCGCAGAGACGCAAACTCGAGACATCATCGTTATGGGGATAGGGTTTCGTATTTCGATAACTAGGCGAAATCTCTCTTTTTACTTTGCCTTTTCCCAAACCTACTTGGGGTCGGCATTGTTCAACCTCATCAGAAATCTCGCCTAACGTATATTCCATCTTTGCTGGGGTTTCTTTTAAAGTTTTGTCCCCAAACCCCACACCCTGGCTACGCCACTGTATTTATGATATGATATGAAAAAAAAAGTCGAAAAAACTTTTACCTGCAATTAAAAGTTACAAATTCTTCTCAGCTATCCACCACACTACCGAGTCATACATCAAACAATTAAAATGACTTTTCACATATGTCTGGAACTCCAGTCCTGATTTCGGAAATTGTTTTTAATAAATGTTAAAAATCGGCACTTGTGCACCCGTCTTTATTGATTAATTTCACCCTCAAGGTATGTTCACACTTTCACGTATTGAAAAATATTGCTACATGAAATAATAATCTGTAATAATGTAATAGGCAAACTATAATAATAATATAATTCTCTCTGAACACGTGAGGCTGACATTTCCGGCCCCACCCAGGCTATGTGAGGTTAATGTGGGTAGCTGGCACGATTCTGAGCGAATGGAGGGTAAAACCCCCGCCCGTCCTAAACAGGACGTCAAATCGAATAGAATTGTTGGCGTTAGAAAGGGTATCCAGCCGTAAAAATTCGATACTCAATAATTTTGAAAATTACATTTTGCTGACTCACTTATGCCCTTAACTGTATTTGTTTTTCACACTGGAAAAGGTCTGGTTTGCCGGCCAAGTCATTGTATGTTTTCATAGCAATTATTTCATTTCCTACGTCACGCGAATGTGTGAATAGACCTGCAGCCTACATGTTAACTTACGTTGGGACCTTTCTCTTGTAGAGCTTTATTAAATAACCAATTATTTCCCATATCTTGTTACAATTGAATTATATATTTTGTACAATCCCTTTTTCAATTTTCACTGAATAATCAAAATATACATTTTCTCAGGCACATCCCACATGTATTTCTGGCTCTTTGTTTTCTTGTGTCACTTTTCAAAGATAGTATAGTATATTTATTAGTTTGTAAGACCTTGAAAAATGTATAAAACATTGTTACCCTATCTAACTTATGACTAAAAAATGGACAGAATGTATTTTTGTGATTTCTATTATTATGACTGTGGCGCGTGAGTGTGAGATTAATAAGATAGTTAAACTTAATTCATGGGCGCCCATACACGTGGGCAAGGCCCTATTCTTGCAATGTTGCACAAACAACCTTTTCTACCGATGTATTGTCAAGCGGATCCATTTCTGAGATCGTTTGGTCATTAGTTTCCGGATGAAGAACCAGTATAAATATGCGTTTAGTATTTTTTTTTTAAACTGAAAAATACATTGAGACTTGAGAGGACGGAATTAGAAAGGCGCGAGCTATTTTACACTTCTACGACTTGTATTTCCATCCGACTGTAAAGGGTTATAACTTCTGTTGTAGATTAGATTTTCAGATCATTTTTGTTTAGGAATAAAAGAAAACAGTGAAAGGATTTTCACTCAACACAAAGTTTATCTAGGAATAATAATGAAAACTTCCCGAAAAGTAGGTACAATAGTACTTCATGGAGATGTAATGGGAATTCAAATGTATATGAAAACAAATAAAGATTATTATTATTATTGCGAAAAACAGGTTTTTATTTCCTCCGTGGCTCAGTGGTTAAGAGCATTGGTTGCTGACCCGGAGGTTGCGGGTTCGAATCCCGGCCGGAGCAGAAAATTGTGACCGAGTTTTTTCCGTTTCCGGAATGGCATGGATGTAAAGGTAAAGTACCCTGAAGTAATGCGAAAGCGGTTCCGGGGCACAACTACCTTAGTATTTTTTTTAAATATTTTTTTATTATTATTAAAACATCTTTATTGTACTGTTCGTTTTTTACTTTATAGTTTAACACCTATCCATCTGAAGAGAAAATGAATCATCTAGAAATGTTATCTATGACAGAGGTTACAACACTCTTCTTTCTTGGATAGGTGACCATTCGAATTCGACCCCTCCCGATGGTGTTCCCGGCCCAACCCAGGCTGGATTTCATGTCCATTGATTCTATTTGGCTTTAACGTCCTGATTTGAGTTAGTCAGAACGGGGGATTTTACCCTCCACTCGCTGGGAATCGTACGAGCTACCCACAATGGCCTCTAATTGTGCCCCTGAGTGTATATCTACTGTGTCTGATGCAAATAATGTATCTGCTGTGCTGGAACAATAGGCAATCTGAAAGTAACACTAGGGAACAAAAGAAAAGAATCAAGTCGGTAGTGTAGGTTATTATGAGATGCGTTTTATTATTGTAATTGACTTCAGATTTCTTTTTCCAAACAAAGTAACAAAACAGAATGATTAGAGAAATTAATCAAATCGATTCATTCAAAATTTAGTGCGGAAATTACCATACTGTAACAATAATTTTGTGTTCCACAAGTTGTGCACTGGTAGTCAAGTGGTTAACGCGCTAGTCTGGTAATCCAGGTAGCGTAGGGATCCGTTGGTTCGAATCCCACCCAGTGCATGAATTTTTCCTCATTAATTTGAGTTTGGGACCACATGGTAAAAAGGCTCTGAAGGATAGGTGTTAGAAAATGCTTTAAGCATTAACCTCGCCTGGTGGTTACCTTCCACTAAAGAGTGTTATTATTATTATTTTGTTGATGTCGATGATGTTTGTACGTCATCCTAAATATAATTTATCTATCCACATTATAATTTTTTATCTAAATTATATATTTACTAGAGTGTATAACTGTACTTTCCTGTCGAAATAAAGTTATGCTTAAGTATACGCACGTAAATAATTACCTATTTGTAATCTAGGTTGTAGGTCTGCAAATATTCCATGGTAGTTTGTACGTTTGTACAGGCACCTCGAATATTTTTTTATTTCTAGGGCAGAGTCAACGATAATTATTATTCACTGATTCAGTGTACATAAAATTTAATTATAAATTAAAATGTTGAAGAAACACAATTAGGCTGTAAAAAATATGTCTATGTATAATGTATATGTACAGGAGATAAGAAATAAATTATTAAACTACATTATTGCTATGTACAAAATAATTACAATTTTCTAGAGCAGAACGAATTTCACCTAAACGTTCTCGTTTTGAAACTTGGCAGTATGGATAAGGTCCTTCTTTTTTTATTATAATTTATCTGAGTTATCATTTGTGTTAGTTACAATAATAATTACTCAAACTCGCCTTACTAAATATTTGTCGTAATTGCTTCTGACTCGAACCACCGACCTCCAGTTTACGAGTCTGCCGCCTTATCAATCGAGCTCAGTAGCTATAATTTATTTTACTTATTCTACTGAACCGACCTCAGTAGCTTGATCGATAAGGCGGCGTACTTGTAACCTGGAGGTCGGTGGTTCAAGTCCCGGTTTCAGCGTAGATTTAGTAAAGCGAGTTTGGGTAGGTGTGATATCACGAAAGTGATTAATACAAATATGATAACTTACTTATTCTACTGGTTGCGTGAAAGATCATACAAAGTGAGAATTCTGCATTAAAGACTATAATTTTTTTTAAATTTATTCTGAGAAGTTTTTCTTAGAATATTTAAGAATTTTTTTTTAAAAAATTTGGGTACAACGTCGCTTTCTACTGTATGGTCATATGACGATGGGGGTGTTACCCTCCATTCGCAGGAAACTCGCAAACCTGCTACCCACATAAACTTCACTAGCCTGGGGTAAGCCGGAATGCCAGCATCTCGAAGTCTTCACCTCGCTGGACTTTGCTTAACTTCGGTGATCCTACGAGAACCGGTGCATTCAAGCGCCATTGACGCTGTCTTAAATAGTCCCATTATTTTTAATGGGACTATTTAAGACAGGCTATTTAGTCAAGAGAATAGTTCCTCTAATCCTGATATATTTTTTATTAAATTAATACATGTAAACATGTCAAAATCAACAGTTGATAGTTAGTGCCTTTAATTTACAAATATGCTAACCTAACCTAAAATTTCTATTAATAATGTCAGAAATTTTGGGACATACCTACACATTAGTTTGAAAATTTGAAAAAATATTGTGTCTCATGAGTTCTTCATGAAAAAAGTTGAAAATTGTTTTAAATCTGCGAAAACAGATTAAAAAGGTAGTCTGAAATCGAACAAAATATATAACAATTATCAATATGTTTCGAAAAGAGCCATTGGCTCAGTTATCAAAAGCTACGAGCTTTCCATCTCCCCAGGCCTGAGATAAATCATACGAGTATTTTTTATTTTTTTTTCTGAGTGATACCATAGTACTGACTACAGAAATATTAAAAAAAAAATAGTTAGAGCTTGTGGTATTCAACCATAGAAATATTATGAGTAACTCATCCTTCGCCATTTTTTTTTTTTTGTCAACAATGTAATCTGCTGAATTGGAAGTGAAAATCATTGCCAAGTGATGGTTAGCTACTGAATCATAATGATGGCTTGATGAGTCAATACTCAATATACTCAGAAGTCCCTAAGGAAAATATTAACCACTATAGTTTTCTATTACTCGACTTCTGACAATAGCATTGGAGAAGTGTACAAGATACAACGACTTGTCTATACCATTCAATATTGTACTCCGATTTCATTTGTTATATTTGAAATCATCGTGGACAGTGGTCTTATAGATTGTCAAGCACACAATTCTATTGTTTGTTCACTATAGTAGTTTGGTGTTTCTCGCTTGACTGAAAGCTATGAGACCCATAGAAAGCTATGAGCCGTCTACTCTTGGCATTCGTTCTTTTTTGGTTGACTGAAATCTATGACCAGTCTATTTGCCATGAGATGCTCCATTTAGTAAGATAATGTTTATATTTAAGGGCGTGTTGTCGTGAACACGCTGTCAAACATAAACAAAACTTTCTCGGTAACTCACTCCTAGGCGTCTAGCTCTAGTTCCTCCTCGTCTGAGTCGGTTGACATGATGGGCTTGAATCCGCCGAACAGCTGAGGTTTGAACTGCTCAAAACTGAACTCGCTAGGTTTCGGCGTTGTTTCGCTCTCCATTTGTTTCTCCTCAGGATACTCTCGTGTTGTGTTGCCAATCACCCGCCAGCCTTGGTTTTCTGGGCCAGATGAGCTTGGCTGGAAAGGCGCCAGGAAGTCTTGCGGTTGAACAGCCCCTTGCTGGTCCAGGGTGTGGTGACTGTCGGTCTCGTTGTGCGGCACGTATCTGTTGGTCATCCCGCCTGTCTTGTGGTTGCTTAGGTTCATGTCCATGACAGCCCCCACTGTAATGTCCTGACTTCCTGGGTTGAACTTGTGTTTCACTATTTGAGGAGGAATTTCTATTCTTTCCACCATTCCCAGATTTGGTTTTGGTGTGGAATTCGCGAGGATGTTCTTCAGTGTCACTGAGATGGGTCTGTTGTGGGCTGGTTTCCTCGTCGCGTAGGGAGAGTAGTCTTGTAAGTACGGAATGACATTCAGCTCTGGGTCTGGGTCCATCTTGGTGTTTGTGGACTCTGTCGGACTGAAGGCAGTGTACTCCTGAGTGATCTTACTCTCTTCCATTGGCTTCTTCAGTTTGGTTTCCTTAACGTCCATGTCTATGAAATCAGTGTCTTTCACCAATGAGTAAGGAAACTCGTTTTTCAAGGGTTTGATTGGCTTTGTTTTCAATAATGGCGTGTCTCGGTCTCTCTCTGCCAGCAGGAAAGGTATTGGGTCGTCCAAGTTGAATGGGTTCTCGTCTATGGCAGGCATGCTGCTGGGTGGGGAAGGTCTCTGCGAGCCATGAGAACCCACAACAACGACGTCTTCCAAATCCGGTGTTAGTCTCTGGTTTGTGGTAGGGTAAACGACATGCACTGGGTTCTTCCCGTCCATTTTGTCTGATAACACTTGAGGTTTCATTTCCATGTTGGGTTTTGGCATCTTGTGGTGAGGATTGTTTTCAGTTCTTATGATTCTTTTTAACGGAACACCAGGTGGAGCTTGCCCCTGTTGCATCATTTGCAAAGTTGTCACTTTATTTGCCCCTGGCTTCTGAAAGACTCGCATACCTTGCTTTGCACTGTGCATCATGGGTTCCTTGAAATCCTCGTCGTTTCTGTCAATTCGCAAGTATTGAGGTCTGGGCAGTGGAGGTGGCTGCAAATGCTCATGGGGCTGTTTCACCCGGGTGTCAATGTACTGGGTGTTGGGGTCCACGTGACCTGTTTTAGCATTTGGACGAAATTGCGGGAGAATGTTTGGCAAGCTTGGTTTCAGGACTTCTGAGTCAGTTTTCACTTTGTTGTTGGCATAGTGGTGAGGGGTGTAGCTCTCCCAGTGCTGCCCAGGGCGTGGGGGTGGCGGTGGGGGTGTTCTTATGTTCTGGGGTCTCTGAGGCATTGGAGGCGGAACCAGATCTGATCTGTTGATGTTGTTAATGTTTTCATCTATGACGGATCCTTGAGCGACAGGAAGTCTAATATTATCTTCCCCGGATGCCCCGATGGAGAAAGACGTTTGTAAAGAATAGCTCTGACTGTTTTGATCCATTTCTGTTGGGACTCTGATTGGGACCATGTTCTGGATTTTACCAGGTTGAATATTAACAAAGCCTCCTGAAGTAGTAATTGGTGGTGGCTTGTTATTGACACTGGCTTTGATTGGTTTAGAAGCAATTGGTTTCTTCACGAAATTGATCTCTTCTTCAGAATCTTCTTGAGAATAGTTAGGAGGTGGAGGAGGTCGTAGATCGGAAGGGTGGATGTTCGGATTCTGTGGTCTCTTGACTTGTGAGACGGATCCAGAGGCGACAGGGCCAGTGGTGAGGTGAGCCGTGTATTGGATCTGCTGCTGCTGGATGTCTGGCATGGGTGAATGTTTGTTGTACTGAGGGGGGTGCTTCATGTTGGGGTCAAAATTCTGATGTTGTACAGGTTCAACACCTTGATTATACTTGACGGGTCTTTCTGGCCTATTATATTGGTTTTGTGCTTGATAGGGGTTGTATTCAAATTGGAATGGGGGCTCTTGTTTGGTAGGCTCAGAGCCGGGGTATTTCTGAGGTCTTTCTTGTTTTATATTTGGTTGATGTTTTTGAATTGGGTGTGGTCTGTTCATTTCAATGTGAGGTTTCTCAGGACGGGGCTGCTCGACTTGCATTGGTTTGTTAGGTTTCGGGAAGTAAACTTGCTGCTGGTTATGTTCAAATGGGAAAGGAGGTTCTTGTCTGTTAGGTTCCATTGGAGGTCTTGAACCAAGAGGTTTCTGGTTTTGATATTCTCCTGCTGGCACTAATTCAGGTCTGTTTGGAGGTTTTTGTTCATATTCTATTTCCTCTGAGTTGCTGCCTGTTGGTCGTTCGTTCTTATAAGGGTAACTTTCATTCACAGAAGGCATTGGTTTGAATGACTCTTGATTTGAAGGTGGTCTGAACAAGTTGTTTCCGTTATTCTGGTAAACACTTTCACCCAATTGTCCACTAAATAAGTAAGTGTTTCCTACTCCCGGGCGTACTGACTCATCCAAAGCCGTGACTGGCATGGATGTGGAGTACTTCTCTACGTACTGATCTCTCGTGTTGGATGAAGTGGGGGCGGTTGTTGTTGAGCTAGGGAAGCTAGTGGCAGATGAGATCGGCAAGGAAGTAACAATACTTACCTTAGAAGTTGTCGTTGTGATTTTAGTGGAAGTCTGTGGCGCTGAAGTTGTGGTTGTTGTACTAGATGGTTTGTTATTTGATAGCGTCTCTTTTTGCTGTTGATTTTGTACATAATCTCCCACTTTCTGGTTATAGTTGACAGAGTCTTTCGTGTTTGACCCAAGAGCAGGGGCTTGATTATGTTCGTGGAGTCCAGCCAAGTGATGATTCACCATGTCTGGTTCGTATTCATAATCCACGTAGGAAACCTCTTCCTCAGGATTATAATCCACATTTTCGCTGATGTTCCAGACCTGTTGAGGAACGATCTTGTTAAGTACTTTCTCAGTTGTTGTAGTTCTTGTTGGTGGAGCCGTTGTTGTTGTTGTTGTGGTAGTCGTTGTTGTTGGTCTAGTTGTAGTGGTGGTAGCTGGGGCGGTAGTTGTTGATCTGTAGCTTGGTGTTTTTGTTGTGGAGGCTTGAGTCGGTTGTACGGAGGGACGCGGTGTCGTTCGAGTGGGTTGAGGAGCCTCCGTGGTTCTCATGGTGGCTTTTGTGTAGTAAGATGGTGGCTGGGAGGTGCTAGAGGTGGTGGTGCTGGAGGCCGGCGTGTAATGTCTGTGGTTGCTGCCACTACTGACGGAGGAGGAGGAGGAGGAGGAGGCGGAGCCTTGTACCTTCATGTTGGCGTAGGAAGAGGAGATGAGAGGAAACTTTCCACTTGTGCTGTAGTGGACTGGAAGGTTCAGGAACTGGTGCAGATCAGGCGAGGAGTCCACTGCGGAAATCTTGAACGGATTCGAAGGAATATCGTTGGGGGTGTGATAGGCGGGTATTTTAGGTTTGGAATCTTTCCGGTCGATTTCCTCTTTGAAGAACCCGTAATCGGGCGTTTCTTTTTTGTTGAAATCCAGGTTGCCTGTGACGGGATCTTTCTCGACGGTGAAGGGTTCTCCGTTGTGGAAGGAGAAGAAGCCGGGGGCGCCGTAGTCGTCCAACTCATCGTCGATGCGGGCTTCCATCTTCAGGTCTTCGGAAGACGTGTGGGCGGGCTCTGACTGGGGGAGGGCCCAACCTGCCGCGCAGGTCGCTATCAGCACAACGAGCAACTTCATGGTGCCTGCAACACAAGAGGGGTATTTCTGTTAGTCACATAATGTCACAAATACACAAACCCGTCTACTGTTTATACTACCATAGTACGCTAGCAAAACTGTTAGCGTAATGGGACTCCTTCTGTTTATGTATGTGACCGCCAGTATTAAGCACTACCATACTATAGGTCTAGTCCTCATAATAGTTTATCGCACATAGAAATATGTGGTTCAGGACGAGCCAACTTTGAATTAAAGTTGGCTGGAGACCATCACTCACCCCTCCAGCTGTAGCCAAGCTGGCTACAACAACAACATACTATAGGTCTAGCTTAAAGGTTGATATAATGGGACTAGATGCCCTACATGAAGAGACCGATAGGCGGGTCAAGATGCGCCTGCAATGTCCCTTGCTCATGTAAATTTAAGATCACGTGATCAATTTCCACCAATCACAGAGCTCCAAAATGATCACGTGACTTTAAATATACATAGGGACCTGGCAGATGCATCTCGACCCGGAAGCAATATAGGTCTTATAACTTATAACTGTCTATCCCGGTAGCTCAGTGGTAAAGGCGGCACTCTGTGAATCCAGAGACTCCAGAAGTCGTGGGTTCGAAACCCAGCCAGGACATGACAAGTTATCCTCCCATTTGGGATTTTTACCACATAATAATGTGTCTTAAGCTTACTGCTGGAATAATGGGAATTTAATTGTCCTATTCGGGCAGTATAAATAAGGCGATATTATTATCATTATTATGATAACTAGGTATATGAAAATTTCACATTCTTGGTACTCGAACCACCGAACTCCAGACCAAGCCGCCGTTCTTATCGATCGAGCTCGGTCACAAGAGAAATATGCATCGTGTCATACACAAGTATCATCCACGGCTGAATTGTTGAATCATGCAGTTATGAGGTCGCCGCCGCCATTAATACGACGAAACTGATTTCACTCTGATACGATGGAAGCGGACTCTAGTAAATTATCGGCTTTGCCAATCCGTGAATACATTAACAATGTAAATACTAAGGCCGAAGAATAGAAACCAATGTACTCGAGTGCTTGGCACTCTGGCAGGCAAGTAGAATGGTATGCGAGTAGAAATCAGGTTGCATAAATACCTATGGAGTTCCTATTTGAATACATGAATGGAATACAGAATCTGGCGTACGAAAAGTGAGATTATCGAAGAAAGGGCAAACAAAAATAAAGTGTGCTGCATAGGGGACTGGGTGTAGAGAAATTTTAGGAACTGCGATGGACGTCGATATTGAAAGATTTGAAAGCTCCCCTTTTTTATTTTACAATTTTTACCGCCGACCTCCGTGGCTCAGTGGTTAAGAGCATTGGTTACTGACCCAGAGGTTGCGGGTTCGAATCTCGGTCGGAGCGGAAAATTCTGACCGACTCTTCCCGTTTCCTGATTTTAGTCCAGTTCATGTGGCAATTTTGGCAGCACCCCCAAAAACATTTTTCCCACCGGCCGCCCCTGTTCTCGCCTATCAGAGGGGAGGCACACCACGAGATGTGCAAGCTACAACACAGACCACAAGAGTCTAAAGTTAGATTCTGATTCACGGTTAAGAAATAAAGAAGGTGTTGAATTATTAATAAAAATAAAAATACTTCTAGTAGATTTTACAAAATAGAAAAAAAAATTCAAATTATTTTTTTCGGATTTTTCGAACGATTAATCGTAAAAGGGCGCTGCTTATGAAAGCTCAGTTGTGTAAAAGGTTAGTACCCAGGTCCAAGGTCTTTCCTAGAACTTCTCTTGCAACAAATTAGCAATCCAGCTCACCAATTAAACAAGAGGACAAGGAAAGTAACCAATCAAACAAGAGACCATCCTCATGTATGTTCGAGATCACTATCTTCCATCAATCAAGATCTAATTATCATCATTAATTGATCAGTCATCATTACGTGAAAGTTAATGTAGGAACGGGTGTCAGATGCACAACTCTGGCTGAGAAACGGTTTACCGTTCCAAGACTTCTTTAATAATAATAATAAAATTATTTACTGGAAGGTAATCATCAGGCGAGGTTAATCCTCACAGCATTTTCTACCACCTAACCCTCAGGGTCTTATTATTATGTGGTTACAAACTCAAAATAATGAGGAAAAATTGATGCACTGGGTGGGATTCGAAGCAACAGATCCTACGCTACCTGGATTACCAGGCTAGCGCGTTAACCATTTGACTACCAGTGCATCTTCTTTATCTTGTTAGAGATTAGGGACACTGGAGACATCAGAACCCAAGACATTT
The DNA here is from genome assembly GCA_024516035.1 of Bactericera cockerelli. NCBI lineage: Eukaryota > Metazoa > Arthropoda > Insecta > Hemiptera > Triozidae > Bactericera > Bactericera cockerelli. The sequence continues at coordinate 2,672,733 of CM044960.1, read as the reverse complement.
TATGTGATAATGTTAAAGATGTCTATTTTAGATGCATTTTTATCTGATGCACTTGTCAAATGTATGCTGAGGAACAATTTACAGTTTTAAGATTTTAAAACCGTTCTTTAACTTGTTACAGATGTAGAGACATCAGATAAAGATGTCTTCCAAAATGTTTTTACTTCCGTAAAATTTCTAATATTAGAAATCGGAGGTAGTGTGTTCGTATTTGTAAAAAAAAAAATATTTTTTTGTTCCGATTTCAAAATTTATCATTTATTTGATAGGTACTTCGAGTAAGTTTAAGTTAAAGTTATCATATTTGTGTTAATCCCTTCCGTGATATCATAACTACTTAAAGCGCGGCAGAGTGTAAGGTAACAGAAAACATAGTTTCAAGTACACTCAGCCAACGAAATGTTATTATTATTATTCATCTTTATTAGGAGGACACAATATGTAGAGTATAAAATTAAGAAAAAATAAATAAAAGATAAAATAGTATGAAAAATAAATAAATAAAGAAGAAAATGATACTAGTGTCCTAACTAAAGGGCGGGAAGAGTGCCTGTGACAATCTCTTCCACCCAAATCAAAGTTCAAAATGGATTTCAAAAATTGCAATTTTTATTACAAATACACATCTACTGAAATAGAGGGACTCTTTATTATTTCTTATCGGCCAGTATAAACAAGGAACTTTGATTATTATTTCACAATGATGCAATGTTTAACAACCAACCTTTGAACCGGTAGATCGTCAACCGGATTCGTTTCTGCGATCGTTTGGTCACCGGTTACCGGATGAAGAACCTCTATTTTTGAATGCCCAGTACCAGAAGAAGTCAGTCAGAAAGGGTCAAGGTCCCAGCTAGACCTTGCCTTGGTGCCTTACAACTTCTAGTTGAGTTTCTATCGGGTTCAAACCCAGGCGCGATAATAAATTTGGAAAACCAAACTATTTTTTTTTTTTTTTTTTACAAATTAACGGGGTTTACCCATGTTTAATATTATAAATAATCAAGCACTTGGTTTTTATTTACAAACAATTAATACAATGAAAAACATAAATTTAATATAATTATGTACATAATAATGATAAATCATTTGTTTTATTTTTCAATTCTTTTTTTGTATACAAAGGACCTTCCTAAGCCATTTTTATTTTGCTTCTAAGATGAGACTTCTAGGTATAGTAGGTACTTAGATTATTTTCGGAAAAAAGTCACCGTGGTCAAATGAGTTAGGGCGCTAGGCTTTGCACTCATGGTGACCTGGGTTCGATCCCCAGCGGAGCAGGATTTTTTCTGCTCTCTACTTGGATGTTCGGGGTCCACTCATACCTCGTGAGGAAATTTGTGGCGTGAGTGGCGGAATTATGGGTAAATGATACACAAGAAGTAAATAAAAATAAAAAATCCTATAATAAAATTCTGCTCTGACCAATATAATTGTGATATAATAACACAGAGAACACACATTCATTTATTACTCATAGAAAAATTCGGTAAAAAAATCAAATTAATTTAATTTTTCCATTTTGTAACAGTCTAGCTGAGGGACTATAAACAGGGAGTACACCAGCATTGGCTTGGTTCTGGGGGCCCTTGTCAATTATTAGCCTCCTTGTAAAGATAGTGGTACAAGTGCTGAGTTATTCCTTCACTGTCTGGGTACCATCGTTCACGATGGCGGCACCCTATGATGATAACAAAAAGTCGGACTAAAGTGCGCTGTGATTGGTTGAAACTCCGACTTGAGGGCGTGGCCATAGTTACCTTAACTTATGACCTATGTACAAACCGACCGAAGCTAGACAGCAGACTTGTAACCTGGAGGTCGGTGATTCGAGTCAGTGATTAGTAAGCCAATTTTTATGTGATTTTTATAATCATTATGACCGTCACTAACTCAAATAATAAAATCATGATAACTTACTTATGTACATCTATTAATAAGTTTTCCTTTTGTTTTCTTTCTTAATTTAAATAAATGCGTCTTTCACAGACACTCATCTAAAAACCCGAATCTTCCTAATCGTTCGATCGAAATCTCGAGGAGTTTTGGTGCAAGAGACACATCCACCAGTTAGAACCATAATTCAATCGGTTATTAATTTTTAATTTTTTTACAGCCTTTTCCAAAGAGAAAAAAATAAAGAAAAAATAAATATATAAATATACATATGCCCTAACTAAAGGGCGGGGTTATTGCCTTTGGCAATCTCTTCCACCCAACCCTAATTGGGTGGAAGAATTGGGTTTGTGTTAAAACCCAATTTTTTGAGCTACTCATGTGCTCTAAACGATGCTCCCTCTGCTGTTTTCACTAACTTCAAATTATCTAATCATGTTCATTTTTTTAATGATATTTATTTACAGAGGAGACTTAACAATCAGAGTCTTTGCTCCTAAAAGTTTCAATTTTACTTCCGAGAAATTTCTAATATTAGAAATCGGAAGTATGTGTTCGTTTTTGTAAAAAAAAAAAAATATTTTTTTGCTCCGATTTTTTTAATTTATGAACTATTTCACTCTCCATTTCAGTCGCCAGCTTTGAGTCCCGAGCCTGGGTCCTGGCTTGTGGTCCCGTTATGCATCGTATACCAGACTCCTACTCCATCTGATTCTGGTCACGAGTTGGTTTGGGCGATGTGGGTCTCGTTTCCGAGATATAATCGGGTGCTGGCCCGGTCGGTAGTGCCCCAAAGTAGGACAGTGGGTCCCATCGGATCCTGAGCTACGACTAGATCGTTCGAGCAACCTGTGTTAGTTCGGAGTTTTTTTTATTTGTTTTTTTTAGGTGCTGCCATGAAACAGGAGCTACTGTAGACGATTGTGGTCTGTTTCGTAGCCTGGCCATCCTGTAGTTTAAAAAAAGATAAGTGTTTCACAGCATTTTTTATTTCGTAGCCATGAAACAGGAGCTACTGTAGACGCTTGTGGTCTGTGTCGTAGCCTGCCCATCCTGTAGTATGCCTCACCTCTGATGGGCGAGAAGTGACACAATACTTTCTATTTAGGTGCTGGGTCAACACGAGCGCACCGGAAGGTATCCCCTACAACAACTGTAACCAAATTTTGAGTACAATTTTGTTGTCGGCGCGGGGGTTCGAACAATTTCATGGTACATGCAGTAAGTTCCTAAGTCTAATTCCCCACCTTTAGCACAATTTTTTTTTATCTTTTGAAGGTATACGTTCATTATTTGTTGAAGATATTTATTTGTGAAATATAAATACATGGAAACTTAAAAAATAAATAAATAGTAAAATATACTACAGGAGGTACTAACTAGGATCATATAAATAAGTTGGTACATGGTACATAAATCTGTGGGCTTGTAAGCCCTGATTAAAAAAGTGGCGTACAAGATAACTAAGATTGCCTACCTATAAGCTATAAGTAGGTTGCCTACATCCCTACATGTAAGCTATATATTTAGGTATTTAGTTACTCCTAGATAATAATAATAAAATAATAATATCGCCTTACATATTTATATTGCCCAATTAGAACTATTAAGTCCCATTATTCTAGCAGTAAGCCCAAAACGTATTATTATGTGGTAAAAATCCCAAATGGGAGGATAACTTGTCCCTGCTGGGTTTCGAACCCGCAACCGCTGGAATCTCTGGATTCAACGAGCGCCGCCTTTACCACTGAGCTACCGGGAATAGATCTTTGTTCGCTTTCGGTCATATTCCCCTCAGACAATGAAGTTAATCCTACACCATTTCCCTAACGCTAGAGAGGATATCGATCCTATCACGACTATCGGTACAAAGAAAAGACCATCTCGATAATAAGGCAATAAACTTAAGTTACTTAAGTAATGCTCAAGTGAAGATGGGTTTGTTTACAGAGAACAGTCATTCATGAGGCGTAATTTTCCGGATGGCTGGCTTCGCTTTTCTCACGTTCCACGGTCGGTAAAAAGTGGCCGCCTCTTTTAATTCTCTGTCTGAGAAACTCGGATGTAATTTGCGTCTCGCCGCATTTAGCCGCAATTCCCCGCTCTGTGAAGACGCGGTGGCTTCTTTTTTTTATTATTGAGGTCAATGACTCACTCTTGGCCGAAAAAAATCAAATCAATTCATGTACTCTCGTTTTTTTTAAAAAAAATTGGGTTCAACGTCGCTTTTAACTGCATGGTCATATCACGACGAGGGTGTTATCTTCCTCCATTGGCAGGAAACTCACAAACCTGCTACCCACATTAACCTCACTCAGCCTGAGTTGGGCCGGTTTACGAAGTCTTCCCCTCGCTGGACGTTGCTTCACTTCGCTGATCCTTCAAGAACCGGTGCATTCAACGCGCCATCGACGCTAGCCAGATATTGTATAATTAGGTGTTTTTTTTTTTTTTTTTAAAGTGGGGTTTTAACGTCGCTTTCAACTGCCATGGTCATATCACGACGGGATTAGGTGTTTATTACTCATGATATCACTTCTTTTTAGGAATCATCCGCGTTCTCCCTTTTTTTAAACACGAAGTGTAATTTTTGCTGACTATAATAACTATCGGAATCCTCACATCTCTACCGGGTATTTAAAATTTGACCATCACAACTCCTCACCGGACGTGAGATTGCGGTTTTCACATCACCGGTGAGTTTTGCAGCGTAAACTGCGTGACACAGATTTCCAGTCTAATTTCAGAGTTCAGGGTGGTTCAGGTGAGGGGAAGATCATTTGGAAACAGAGTGTCCTAGAATGACGCACCTTGTAAAGACTCACTACTTTTTCAGAGAGAGACAATAAAATAAATATATTTTCATAATAGAGAGTTGCCAAAAGACTTAATATAAAGATCTTAATATAAATCTAATCTGAAGTCTAAAAGGTTACTTTTTATTTTCCTTATTCTATCTATGATATACAAGCTTAGGAAAGTAATAGAATCACTCAAAAAATTAAATTTATCATCTCTATATATAAAACAGAAAAAAGGACTACCTACCTACCTACCTATGTTTGTTTGTCCGGAGTTGTTTAGCCAAAACGGTAAGAGATAGCGAAAAATGTCTCAGAATAGACCCCCCCAAAACCATTATCGCTTTGTCCAGAAAAATTATAAAAAGTTCAAAAAGGCATTGCTGTCCAGCAGTACGGCCATGCCTTAGTAAATATGAAGTTTAGTCCCGTTGCAAAGCACGGGCAAACGGCTAGTAATTATATAAAACTGATATCTCTTTTTTTTTTTTTTTTTTTTTTTTTTTTTTTTAAGTGGGGTTTAACGTCGCTTTCAACTGCCATGGTCATATCACGACGGGGGTTTTACCCTCCATTCGCAGGAAACTCACAAACCTGCTACTCACATTGACCTCACCCAGCCTGAGTGGGGCCGGGAAAAGCCAGCGTCACGAGAATTAGAATTTGAATGGTCACCCATCCAAGTCTTAACCTCGCTGGATGTCGCTTAACTTCGGTGTTCTGAAGGGAACCGGTGTATTCAACATGCCATCGACGCTGGCTGATATCTCTTTACGTAATTGCATTTGTACCCGTTTTCATTTTACTTCCGAGAAATTTCTAATTTTAGAAATCGGAAGTATTTTACATCATATTTGTGTTAAACATAATCTTAATACACAATATTACAAATAAAACTCGCCTTATTTTTTCGCCCTACTCAGGACTCGAACCACCGACCTCCAGGTTACAAGTACGCTGCCTAAAATTTGTTGCCGTTTTGTAATATGAAAACTTTAACCTCATTTTTTTCATCATATCTCATTTTTTACATCATATCCTTTAAGCCTCACACACAATTGGTGTGTGAGGCTTAAAGGGACTCTTTACAGGATTAAAGTTAATCTAAGCCTGACACGCACTCTAGACGGAGTTTTCAACCAATCGCAGAGCTCTATAGCCCGAGTTAAGGGATAGAGTGCTTCAGGAGCGCCCGGTGGGAAAATGTTTTGGGATGCTGCCACTAATACCCGACTAAAATAAGATTTATAGAGTCGCTCTTTCAATATCTAAAGAGCTTGGGTTTGTTTACCATGCCACTCATAATAATTAAGCATTTATTTTTCTAGAAATGTGTGATAATATTTATTTTGTACGAGCTAGGAATCGAGAAAATCTCCTCTTTTTTTTGTCTGGGGGTGCTGGAGTTCCGCAGCTCCTTAGCACAGGCCGCGCCTGGCGTCCTTGTGTCCTCTAAGGAAATCTAAGTGTCCACTTAGATTGAATCTAATCCTGTTTCATAATTCAGCCCTTAGTCTCATTCTCGCATGATAAACAGAGTATTGTATTTTATTGTTTATCTTTCTAGATTCAGGAATTGGTGCGTTATTAGCTATGGGAAGTGTCACATTTGACTGCCAAGGACTGTTTCATAATTGACCAAAATTCACAGCATGGCGAAGGTCAAGTGATATAGATGTGTCATTGTGTCGTCTGTGTGGCTACCTCCCATCACAGATGTGTCAACGCATCCCTCCCCTATGATGAGTGGTCCCTCCCTGTCTGCACACCCTTTAAGTTCTGAGTCATGGAAAGCTAAAACCAAGTCAAGCTGAAGCTACTAACCGTTTATTACTATATGGATTTTATTTGTGGTGAAGCACAAGGCCTCTTCACAATTTTTGTGGGTAGCGCAGCATTACTAAGAGCCTCCCTTACTTTTCGAATTATTCTATTACATTATCTGTCCCGGTACCTCAGTCGTAAGGGCGGCGCTCGTTGAATCCACAGGTTCTAGAGGTCGTGGGTTCGAAACCCAGCCGGGACATGACAAGTTATCCTGCCATTTGGGATTTTTACCACTTAATAATATGTCTTGGGTTTACTGCTGGAAAAATGGGACTTTAATAATCCTTATCGGGCAGTATAAATAAGGCGATATTATTCAAAGATTTCACTCATTTATTTGAGGTATACATAATATGTACATAGGTTTTAAAAACAATACGTACATTGTACATAAATTAATTGATATTGAGACATTTACGGATAATAGATGTTGTGGAGAAAATGACGGACTTCTGTGATGTTTCGATCAGGTATTCAATGTTTTTTAGGCCACAATGTTCTAGTTCGGATTTACAGTTCTTGTGCACTAATTATTATTATTATTATTATTATTTTTTGTTTATATTACCTAAAAAAAGAATTTAATAATAATAATAATAACAATGACGGAAAATTTCTGACGGACCTTCGACCTGGCATTATAAGTTTGGACCCAACATGAACTACACTTCCGTCGAGTTTTCCATCCAGAGGAAGCGAACGGGCTTAACCAACCTCCCACCTTCCCACGTATAAAACCCAAAGTCTATCGTCACCAGTGATCAGTGATAACGCAGTGATAAAAATGATTTTTTAATAAATAACAAAACTGTGACATTCGCGTGGTGTGAACCGTCAACTAATTAATTGTCGAGCTGAACTATCAACAGTAGAACGAAAGAAACTATCAACCCATTTGTTCATAACCGGTGTAACCTTATCCACCGATCTGTTTTCAATCGCTCCAAAAGGCGGGAAGCATCTAAAGGTTTCTGTTCAGTGTGTAACTTAACCATTTTTTTACACTTGGTCAACTGGTTTAAACCATTAACCAATTATTTGTCAACGGGCGTAAGGTTTAAACCTGCAAACAAACAATTTTACAAACTACAAACACTTTTTATTCCACAACAGAATTTGGAATCTTTTCCGAAACCATTTCTAAGAGCCATGTCTCCCATGACGTGGGCCGTGTTGCTGGGCTGTGTCTGCGTGGGCCTTATAAGTCCGGCCGCGGCCTCCGAGGGCGACAACAGGGAGAGGGTGCAGCAGATCTACGCCAAGTGTATGTCTGAGGTTCAGGCGGAGGATAAGGACCTGGAGGGGTTTCGCAAGATGCAGATCCCTGATTCAGAGAAAGGTAATAATATCTTCTTCTTATAAAGTTAAGTTATCACCGACCTCAGTAGCTAGATTGATAAGGCGGCGGTAAAAAAAAGGTTGGGTGGAAGAGATTACCATTTTTTCTCCATTGTGAACTCCATTTTGTCTATTCGCTTCACCCTTAGTCACCATAAGCACCCATTTTCAGCTAAGTAAGTATATTAGTTATGCCAAATTACATAAGTCTTATACTGATTATGATTATACATAAATGAATGTATAAATACATTTTTTAAAAAACAGTTGTATGACTGCTTTCATGCTGAGACAAATTAGTGATATAAAATCCAAGATTACATTGTAAGTGTACCTACATACAAATACATAAAATAATTAGAATCATTTGTGGAAATAGCTACCAACCAAAATAGATCAAATTAATTGGGCCGTTACACTAATCAAACAATAATTAATTAACTGATACGTTTTGGTAAATCACTTAAATTAATTGAACTAATGGAATACCTAACTATTGCATAAGGAAGCGAAAAGTGCAATTAAGTGATGTCGATTATCACTTCTTCAGATGAAATCTTCCGAATTTCTTTGAGATTAATTTTTTAGTTATATAAAATAATATTATTTATTCCAATTTTATAAGTTTATGGATCAGTAATGTTTGTTAATGAAAAATATTATAGCAGGTGTATGTATTAAGTTATAATGCTAACAAATACCGAAATTACATTTAGGTAATTATATAATGAGTAATGAGTGATACGTGTTAATTATAGTCATTAAATGACTAATGGCTGTTTTTGTGATACTTTTTTATCAATTAAGTTTTGATACTTTTTATTTGTATCAATTAACAAATAGAACTCGGTTTGTTAACTGAGTTGCAAATTGTTTCACTTATGTCATAATGGTACAGAATCCCTCATGATAGGACAGAGCGACCTCAGTAGCTTGATCGATAAGGCGGCGGATTTGTAACCTGGAGGTCGGTGGTTCAAGTCCTGGTTTCAGCGTGGATTTAGTAAAGCGAGTTTCAGTGGTTGTGATATCACGAAAGTGATTAACACAAATTTAATATGAAAACTTTTTTTTAATGGTTGTACAGAATCAGCAATTTTCTTTGCACTGAAGTCAGTTCCTACATTAAAAGAGGAAGAATTAAGCAATGTTTGACCCCAAGTAGATTTGGGCAAAGTCAATGGGAAAGAACAAGAAGACATGGGTCTAAATTGGTATATAATAATAATAATGATAATAATAACCGACCTCAGTAGCTTGATCGATAAGGCAGCGGACTTTGAACCTGGAGGTCGGTGGTTCAAGTCTCGGTTTCAGCGTAGTTTTAGTAAAGCGAGTTTGAGTAGTTGTGATATCACGAAAGTGATTAACACAAATATGATAACTAATGATAATAATAACACTCTTTAATGGAAGGTAACCACCAGGCGAGGTTAATGCTCAAAGCATTTTCTACCACCTAACCCCTCAGAGTCTTATTATCATGTGGTCACAAACTCAAATAAAAGAGGAAAAATTCATGCACTGGGTGGCATTCGAACCAACGGATCCCTACGCTACCTGGATTACCAGACTAGCGCGTTAACCACTTGACTACCCGTGTACGGCTAAAGAAGGAGCAGAAGTTTTTTTTTCAATTGGGGTTTAAAGTCACTGCATGGTCATACCACGACGGGGGTTTTACCCCAATCACTGGAATCTCACAAACCAGACACTCAAATTAACCTCACCCAGCCTGAGTGATGCATGGGACCCGGGAATAGCCAGCATTACGACGCGACGCGACGGTTCGAATTGAAATGGTCACCCATCCAAGTCCTAGCCTCGCTGGACGTTGCTTAACTTCAGTGACTGAATGAGAACTGGTGTATTCAAGGTGCCATCAACTCTGGCTAAAAAAAAAAAACGTACGACTCTCAGTAGGACAGTGTGACTCATGCTAAGTAATGCCCAGTGCTCTATATTCCTCGAGATGTGAGCAATGCTAATGAGGACTGAGTAATTCTCATCTAGGAATTCGGATGAGAATGAGAATGAGTAATACTCAGCTGGGAATTAGGAACTTTCACCCGGGGATAACCCCCGCGATGTCCTAGCGAGATCCGTGGGTAAGATTAGAGTCACCGATCTGGTGAACGCTCGCTTTCTTGAATACACAATGGGATCAGGGCCGGATTAATCTTCTAACGGGCCCGTTGAACTTTTAATATTCTTCTTCTTTAACTCTGTCTTATCCCGCTCAAGCAGGGTCGACGTTATTCAACCTCATGTTTGAGTTTGGTTGGTTTTGGCACATTTTTTACGGCTTGATGCCCTTCCTAACGCCAACGATTCTATTTGATTTAACGTCCTCGATTAGGACGGGGGTTTTACCCTCCATTCGCCGGGAATCGTACCAGCTACCCACATTAACCTCACCCAGTCTGGCTGGGTAGGGCCGATATTAATATCGCCTTTTTATACTGCCCGACTAGGATTAATGCGACCCATTATTCCAGCAGTAAGCCCAAGACGTACTATGTTTACTATGTGGTCAGAATCCCAAATATGGGAGGATAACTTGTCATGTCCCGGCTTAGTTTTGAACCCGTGACCCCTGGATTACCAGACTCACGACTCAACCACTGAGCTACCGGGACAGAGCTATTGAGATCGCAGAATTTTGCTGTCGTTAAATTTGTTACTATCCCATTCAGGACAGTATTGTTCACACTTGCAGCCCACGGACCCCGCATCATAGGGTCGCATATAGGGTACCACAAACAACCTCCGTGGCGTAATGGTTGTGACTACTGCCCGTAGTCCAGAGTTCCCGAGTTCAACTCCCGGCTGGGGCAGACTTTTCGAAGAAAATTCTGTTCCATCCAAACACGTGAGGCTGGCATTTCCGGCCCTACCCAGGCTGGGTGAGGTTAATGTGGGTAGCTGGTACGATTCCCAGCGAATGGAGGATAAAACCCCCGTCCTAATCCAGGACGTTAAATCAAATAGAATCGTAGGCGTTAGGAAGGGCATCCAGCCGTAAAAAAAAAAAAAAAAAAAATGTGAAAAAACCAAACAACCTCAACCATGAGGTTGAACAACGTCGACCCTGCTTGAGCAGGATAAGACAGAGTAAAATAAGAAGAAGATAGGGTCTGTCGCGGTGGACTTTTGTGGTACCCTATATGCGACCCTATATCCCGGGGTTCGTGGGCTGCAAGTGTTACTGTTGACAATACGGTCCTGAATGGGATAGTAACGAATTTAGACCAATTTCTTCTTTTCCTTTCACTTTAGACTTTCCCCCGACCTACTTGGGGTCGACATTGCTCAACCTCTTCCTCATAATTAATGCAGGACCTCAGTAGCTTTGTTGGGTTGGGCGGAAGAGATTGCTACAGGCAATAACCCCGCCCTTTAGTTAGGACATATGTTTATATATTACTTCCGAGAAATTTCTATTATTAGAAATGGGAAGTATTTTTCTATTCTTTTTCCTTTTTTTCTCATTAATTTTGTAAAATAAGTACTAATATTAAGCAGAAACTGTCAACATTATTTTATTTAAAATTGCCAACCTTTGTATCAATTATTATTTTATAATTTATACAACCATTTTTGTACTACTATTTTCCTTTTCATTGTTTACAATTGTTTCCATTTTTTTCATTGTTATAATAAATATTTGTATTGTACATAATGTCTTTTTATCTAATAAAGTGTTTAATAATAATAATAATAATAACTGCTCGTAATTTGGCCCCATGATTTGCTCAGGATTGATTTATTAGAGCACTAGTACCTGCTTTTCTCTCCAGCTCTCCTTTCTTTAATAAGAAAGTGTCCATGATTTTGATTAGACGATTATTGTGCATTGGTTCAGAAGCGCCTCTAATAAATTGATTAGTATGGCTAATAACTCGTTAAATTTAATACTCTAGCTAGTGTATCGATTTCGATTAGAATGAGAGGTTTGACAATGAGCTGCTACTCATTCTAGTCGGTGTGGGTGCCAAATGATGGTTTTTTAATTCGTCACAAGGTCTTGCCCACAATGTTAATTTCTTTCATTTATAGTGAAGAAATTAGAAAATGAAGAAATTTAATTTATAATGAAGAAATTAGAAAGTATGTGGACTCTGCCAGAATAAAGATATGGATTTACTGTTGGGTAGTGACACTATGTATTGTATAAGCAAAGCACTGTATGTAGGTATAAGCATAATAAGCACTGTATAGTTTCTGGGAGGCGTTCTTACGCGAAACGACCGTTTCGCTTGATTAATTCAATTATACATACTTTTAATTAATAATCCGACCTCAGTAGCTTGATTGATAGGGCGACGTACTTGTACCGTGGAGGTCGGTGGTTCAAGTCCCGGTTCCAGCATAGATTTAGTAAAGCGAGTTTAGTAGTATTGTTAGCACAAATATGACTTGAACCACCGACCTCCAGTTTACAAGTCCGCCGCCTTATCGATCAAGCTATTGAAGTCATTTACACATATTCCTCGGAGAACTGACATGCATGTGGCAAATATCTGCACTACCTACATACCAGAGCTGTGGAGAGTGAGAGTGAATCTCGTTCATGAGTGCAGAAATACTTGTTAGAAATACCTCTATTAGAGATCCTCATCAGAGCTAATAGAGGTTCACAGGAGAGACATACATTATACATACTCCTATCATTATAATATGTACATACACTATAAATAATATGATTTTTATTTATACAGATTTTTTTAAATACAAAGATGACAAGAACATCCCTAGTAAATTCGAATAATCATGAACTCTTTTTTTTCCCTTAATATTAAATTTTTAATCGTTTATTAAAGTCTTTTTTATGACGGGTCTATATTTATGTCAAGACCATTTCTCAAAAAAAAAAGAAGGATCAAATTGTCAACTGAATGAGAAAAAAAATCCTCCTTTATTTGAGTCCTCCTCTGCAGGAATCTCATCACAGTCGTAACCTTGCAGCCAAAAGTTTTTCAAGTATAGTATAGTAGTGCTTTATTAATTTAGACTGTCGGCTCGAGACAAGAAGTCCCATTACGCTAACAGTTTAATATAGAACCTCTTTATTAAAAAAGTAGCGAAAAAATTCCCCCTGAAACTCTCACCAAGGTCGGGAATAGAACCCGTGACCCTACTGATAAGGCGGTATCTTCATTTCAGAGGTCAACACCAATCGATCTCTGGAATGTTGGCTAGGAATTCCGACTGTTGGATTCAAGTTATGAACGATTAATTAACTTTAATAGGAACTGCATTCCTTTTTGTCGCTCTGATATTGGCGAATCTCCACTTTCGATTACTTCGGTCTAGTGTTGGTAGGTGCACTGGTGGACGGTGGTCAAGTGGTTAACGCGCCAGTCTGGTAATCCAGGTAGCGTAGGGATCCGTCTGTTCGAATCCCACTCAGTGCATGAATTTTTCCTCATTATAAATTGTGGTCTGTGTTGTAGCCTGCCCATCCTGTAGTATGCCTCCCCTCTGATGGGCGAGAAGTGACACAATATTTCCCATTTGGGTGCTGGGTCAGCACGAGCGCACCGGAAGGTCTCCCTCACAAACAACTGTAACCAAATTTGGAATACAATTTTTTGTGTACGCCGGGGTTCGAACCCTGGACTTTCGGCATGGCAAGCTAGTGATTAACCACTGAGCTATTCGTGCGCTCTATTATTATAATTTAACCCTTCTCCGCCTCTAACTCTTTAACCCTTCTCCGCCTTTAACTCTTTAACCCTTCTCCGCCTTTAACTCTTTAACCCTTCTCCGCCTTTAACTCTTTAACCCTTCTCCGCCTTTAACTCTTTAACCCTTCTCCGCCTTTAACTCTTTAACCCTTCTCCGCCTTTCAGTCTTTAACCCTTCTCCGCCTTGTAACTCTTTAACCCTTCTCCGCCTTTAACTCTTTAACCCTTCTCCGCTTTGTAACTCTTTAACCCTTCTCCGCCTTCTAACTCTTTAACCCTTCTCCGCCCGCAGGCAAGTGCATGATGGCGTGTCTGATGAAGGAGGCGGGCATCATCGAGGAGGCGAGATTCTCCAAGGCGGGCGCCGAGAGACTCGCCCAGCGCTACTACCAGGACAACGAGGAGGACATGGCGAAGGCGAGGTCCATCATAGACAGCTGCGACGCTTACGTGGCCGACGAGACGGAGGAGTGCGGCCTGGCCACCAAACTCGCCTTCTGTGTGGTGGAGGAGGCCCAGAAAGTGGGCTTGTCCTCCGTTCCCGGCGGTTGAGAAGAGCTTTTCTCAAAGACAGCAAAGACTTACGATTGTATTTATGAACAGCGAATTTTGTCGGAGCACTGTCTCAAGCAAGCTATTGGCCAATGATATTAAAGCAAATTATACATTATCTGTTTATAAATACGGCTGTTAGGATCATATATTATGAAACAGGATTAGTTAATCTTAGCCTGACGCACACGGACTTTCTGTGTGGTGGAGGAGGCCCAGAAAGTTGGCTTGTCCTCCGTTCCCGGCGGTTGAGACTAGCTTTCTCAAAGACAGCAGAGACTTACCAACCGTGTTTATGAACAGAAAACACCGTCTTGAGCAATGTCTCAAGCAGGATTTCCTTTAATATTAGTGGCCTTGCTTGAGACATTTTTTTAAATTAAGTTTCCACGTATTTAAATTTCACAATAACATCTTCAATAAACAATGAGGGTATACCCACCTTCAAAAGATAAAAAATCTTGTGCTGAAGGTGGGGGAAAATTGCTCAGACAAATACATTATCTATTTTTCTGTTTATAAATACGTCTGTTAGAGTCATATAATGAAACAGGATTAAAGTTCTCTTAGCCTGACGCACGCGGACTAGTTTTCAACCAATCACAGCGCAGCATAGCCCGAGGTAGTGACTCTATAGGTAGACGGCCGGACCCTGGGCCTATATAACCTATAAAATAGGCCCTGGTAACACGTAAAATATTCTAACATTTCTGACAATGTTATTAAATGTAAGCGGCCACAACAGAGTCCCGAAAATCGTCTGTATGAAGCTGTATGTACCAGGGTCTTGGGTCGAGGGTCTAGGCCCTGGGCCATAGTTTCAAGACCCTAGTCCTCGTTGTGGCCGCCTAACAAAGGAATAGTGTCCAGTGTCCACTTGGGTTAAATCTAATCCTGTTTCATAATTTGGCCCTTACTCGCACAGTAATACCTTGTCCCGGTAGTTCAGTAGTCAAGGCATCGGTCTAGTAATCCAGAGGTCGCGGGTTCGACACCCAGCAGGGACATGACAATTTTTTTCCTCCAATTTGGGATTTTGACCGATTACGACTTAAGAGTCCCTACAACAATTTTTTTGTAACATTATTATATGTGGTCAAATTCTCAAATACAACAGGAAAAAATTCACGCATGGGGTGGGATTCGAACCAACGCAACGGATCACCACGCAACCTGAATTACCAGACTAGTGCTAGCGCCTTAACGGCTTCGTCCATCAATGCATGGCCATTTATTTCTTCTTAATCAAAATTATTTAGTTTGTAGGCGCTCAATTCAAGTGGTATCGGGTGATAAAAAATATAATAATAATATAATCAAAATTAATTTATCATATTAAATAAGTATGTTTATTTTTGTTTAGTAAAAAAACTGTTAGCGTGATAACTGTTTAGCATTCATGATGTTCTGTAAATATGTAGTAATGGTGTATTGATGATTTAAACATTTAAAACAATGTAATAGAACTGAAATAAAAATAGTTTCAAGTTTTATTCTTAATTTAGAAAACTAATTCATATGAGTGATGCTTTCTACTTTTCTTTTCTTTTTTGGCCATCTTGGAAATGGTGTTTTCAAGTAATAAATTCTATAGGTCCCTCTCTGGAGATTCGAAATTTTGGATGGTGCAGTTATGGTAATAATCGACGCATCTCATAATTTAGAAAATGAGAAGCATTACATTAAAAGGTGTATTAAGGGTGGATTTGCTATTGCACACTTTAAAATGAATCACCCTGTTGAAAGATATTATAGTTATTCGTATAAGTACCATAGCATTTGAATTTCTCAACAATTTTCTCCAGAAAAGCACTTCCGGTGGTCAGACTACGATTTGTCATGGGTCTTTTCCTGTGCTAGCAGTTCTAAAGATATACGGTCCCTGCTTACTCCGCTAGGACTTTTGGAACACACTGTATAATCTCTACATGTGATTTTATAGTTTTTTTACAACTAGGTCTAGGTGAAAACAAATTCAAGTCTTGAATAATTTCATTTGATTGTAGTAATGAGTTCCTGTGGAGTTCTACGAAGCTCTAGAAGAGTTCTAGCTGAAGAATTCGGAAGAGAAAGTTTGGGATGGAAAAATTGGTTCAGAGTTCAATCGTCTTACCGACTTTCAATTGTTCTAGTCCGAATTAGAGTTTAGAATGTAATTTAGAAGTAAGTATCTGAATTCCAATTCCCATATGGTAATTTGAAGGTAAGTTTCTGGTAGTCAAGTGGTTAACGCGCTGGTCTGGTAATCCAGGTAGTGTAGTGCTCCGTTGGTTCGAATTCCACCCAGTGTATGAATTTATATAATAATAATACTCTTTAGTGGAAGGTAACCACTAGGCGAGGTTAATGCTCAAAGCATTTTCTACCACCTAACCTTATTTTTTTGTCATTCATTTGAGTTTGTGATTACATAATAATAAAACTCTGAGGCTTAGGTTGTAGAGAATGCTCCCGCTAGTCTGGTAATCCAGGTAGCGTAGGGATCCATTGATTCGAATCCCACCCTGTGCATGAATTTTTCCTCATCATTGGATGATCAAAACAAAGGCTGTGGTTAAGGGACTTCAATATTACAACAGGTTTTCATCAAGATTTTTGAATCCGGACCGCGACGATTTTTCCTGTGTTCATCCGGACCCCGCTCGATATTACTTACCGACCCCTGGTCTAGCATATTGTATTTGGTACATTGAATAGGCTGTATACTATTTGCATGAAGAGGCATGGCCTATAATTAATTTTCCTAACCCATCTCTACATTAGAGGCATTGCCGTACATCGCGGACTTTACGCTAGTAGTAAACACCGGTTGAATACACCCCCGACCTCCAGCTTACGAGTTCACTCCCTTATCTGGCTGCACCCGAGTTTCGGCCAGAGGCATGGCCAAATATGTATTTTTCCTGACCTTACTCCACCCATTGAGTCATTACTGTACATTATTTCGGGCCTGCACTCGGCGCCACCGCCTTATCTATGAAGCTACTGAGATCGGGTTGTCATTAAAGAGGTTAGAAAGTATTAATGACCCAGGAAATTCGATCATTATAAAACCGGAATGCCTCAGGGTGTCCGATGCGTCCCTTTTTAAACCACAACTTGTAAGAAGGGACTTGGATCAGGTGATTGTCCCTTGGAGACAGGTAGACTGTTATTTCTTTGGGGTGCAAGATTAATACCTAACCACTTGAGTTCATTGACCTTCTGGAGTCCAGCGTTAAGGTGTATAGAGATAAAAATATTATTAGGTATTATTAAACTCTTTATTAAAAGGATTTTATGTACAATAAAAAAATGTTAGAAATTAAAATACAAAATTGACAGTATAAATATAAACAAAGAAAAAACAACATACATAAAATATATATACAGATATCCTAACCAAAGGGCGGGGTTATTGATTATTGCCTATGGCAATCTCTTCCAGCCAACTTATACTTTTATTATATTTTTTTGCTGTCGTTGTCGTGGTATAAATATTGAATTGTATTGATGAGAAATAGGTAGAGATTTAGACCACTTTTCAAAGACAGCCTAGAGAAAGCCTCGGATTTCTTTTTGTAGACATTCATGCAAATTGGACACCGACCTCGGTAGCTTGATCGATAAGGGGGCGGACTTGTAACCTGGAGGTCGGTGGTTCGAGTCCCAAGTTCGGTAAAAAAAAAAAAAAAAAAAAAAAAAAAACAGGACGAGTTTGAGTAGATATTAGTTGTGACATAACGAAAATGATTAACACGAATATGATAAATTTAAAGGTTCATGTGTCACATCCACTGAATACCAATACATAAGGATTTAAACATTAGATACAGACAAGCGCGGCCGGTAGGAAAATGTTTGGGGGTGCTGCCACATAAACCGGACTAAAATAGGATTTAGAGTCGCTCTTTCAGTATCTAAAGAGATTCAGTTTTTTACCATGCCGATCGTAATAATTATACATTAATTATTCTGCTCATTAGCACGGGCCGAGCCTGGATACAAACGCAAAATCTATTTAGTAAATGATACTTTGGTCAAGAATTTTCATTTTGTTTGTGTTAAGTTAAAAACTAGCAAGGTTTTGGGCACTATAATGTGGAAAATCATGTTAAAATAGATAAATTTCCGAGACGAAATTTTGTGTTCATGAAAAGTAGATGCCTTTTGACCTAATTTCATTATTTTCATTCTGTTCAGTGAAGTCAGTTAGGTATGATCGATAAATTTTATGATTTTAAAGTGTTCTCATCTACCAATAATAATAGTAATATTGCCTTATTCACCTATACGGCCCGATCAGGACTAATAAGTCCCATCGTTCCAGCGGGAAGCCTTAATATAACCTGCAACACGTATTATTATAAACAAAACGTATTATTACGTGGTCAAACCCCAAATGGGAGCATAACTCGTCATGTCCCGGCTGGGTTTCGAACCCGCGACCTTGACCACTGAGCTACCGAGATTAGACTGATGCGTGCAGGTACCAGATTCAAAAATGAGTGAATTTGTTACTTACCCACAAATTTGGAGCACCAACACGACTATGCACTCTCAAAAGTAAGTTAAAAGGTCAAAGTAAATTTCCACCTTAGCTTGGAATTCCAAAACACGCCCGGCTCACAGAATCATATTCACGATGAAAAGAAAAATGGGCCGCCGCGCCGTTTAAAAAAGGGCTAACTTGGTTAAACACTGCAGTATTTAAACGTCAACAATCTTTATAGTTTACACATTTATCAAATTAAATTATTAAAATAAATCAACTTAGAAAATTTGTTAACAAAAGTAGTTAATTCAAATACATAAAGTCAGTTAAAGAGTCAGTCAAATTTAAAATAAATTCGCCAATTTTCGTGCGGCGTTCGTAAGTTCGATGTTTTTTTTTTCTCAAGAAACTAGTTGGGTATCAGTTTAAGTCTTGACTTAAGTCAACTACAAGATCCAAACGATAACTGAACTGAAAAAAGAGACTCATAATATGCATTGGTAACTTCTTTAACTCTTCGAAACTTCTAATTCTCCTCTAACTCCCATCCAATAAACGTCAGGGCCGGTGCGGTCACAGCAGAGCCCAGAAGGAATAATAATAATAATTTAACTAATAATAATAATTTAAAGTGGTCAATCTTGACCAGGTTAAAAAATTTCCAATTGTAATCACCACCAAAGGCCTTGTTCACAAACACACAGTAAACATCTTCTTCTTTTACTCTGTCTTATCTCCCTTGAGTAGGTCGACGTTGTTCAACCTTATGGTTGAGGTTGGTTGGTAATTAAATATCTTCAGTAAGCAGTAAATAACATCAAGGAATTGAAAATTGGAAATCCACAATCCATAATCAAGAAGTGTTAAAAATCTGTTATATTGTCCACTATGTTAAGAAAAGTTTTACCTCAAAAAAGATTGAGTACCTACCTACAATATTCAGTCCCCCTCAACTAGTACTGCAGTGAAAACAACCTACCTCTCTCACAAGAAGACCAACAATAAAAAATAATTTGCCGTGTCCAGATTTTTTTTTTACGTGTCCAGATTTGACGCCTTTATTTTCAAATTAGTACAGTTAAAAAGATTAGCAGAAAGATGTAAAAAAATAAACAATTTTACAAAGAAATATTGTATATCTGATAAAAATAAGAATATATGCCTTATTTTTATGCCTTAAACATGGATGTGACGAGGATACTCCAGGCCAGACCTGTTCCCTGGGTCCCCTAGGTCCGCGCCTGATTCCCCAGATACAGTTATCCCGACAGGTATTCGGTGTGAGCGTAATATTTGGTATCGGAGCTCCTCCGTCATCTGATTGGGCGGGTATTATACCAGCTGACCCATATTCCAAGCCCAGGCATCAGCTCGTCTAGGGTTCGACTCTCCGGTGTCTATGAGTTTCACTTCGTGTTGATGTCTCCTGTCTTGCGTTCGGTCTATGTATAGGTGATGGGTGTTGGGTGTTGGTGTTGGCTGTTGGGTGTTGGGTGTTGGTGTTGGGTGTTGGTGTTGGTGTTGAGTTTTGGGTGTTGGGTATTGGTGTTGGGTGTTGGGTGTTGATGTTGGTGTTGGGTGTTGGTATTGGTGTTGGTTGTTGGTGTTGGTTGTTGGTGTTGGGTGTTGGTGTTGGGTGTTGGTGTTGGGTGTTGGGTGTTGGGTGTTGGGTATTGGGTGTTGGTGTTGTTTTTGGTGTTGGTATTGGGTGTTGGTGTTGGTATTGGGTGTTGGGTGTTGGTGTTGGGTGTTGGGTGTTGGGTGTTGGGTGTTGGGTGTTGGGTGTTGGGTGTTGGGTATTGGGTATTGGGTATTGGGTATTGGGTATTGGGTATTGGGTATTGGGTATTGGGTATTGGGTATTGGGTATTGGGTATTGGGTATTGGGTATTGGGTATTGGGTATTGGGTATTGGGTATTGGGTATTGGGTATTGGGTATTGGGTATTGGGTATTGGGTATTGGGTATTGGGTATTGGGTATTGGGTATTGGGTATTGGGTATTGGGTATTGGGTATTGGGTATTGGGTATTGGGTATTGGGTATTGGGTATTGGGTATTGGGTATTGGGTATTGGGTATTGGGTATTGGGTATTGGGTATTGGGTATTGGGTATTGGGTATTGGGTATTGGGTATTGGGTATTGGTGTTGGGTGTTGGGTGTTGGGTGTTGGTGATGGTGTTGGTGTTGGTGTTGGTATCTCATAAAACATCAGCTACTTAAATTAACCTCACCCATCCTGAGCGGGGTCGGTAATAGCCAGTATCACGAGGGTTTGAATTTGAATGGTCACACATCCAAACCCTAACCTCGCTGGACGTTGCTTTACTCATCCACGATTGAGATATACACAAAACAAGAGATTTTTTTGTATACAGGTGTTGATGTATTTGTATGAATTGTTAGTTATCCACCGTGACTACAGGCCTAGAGGTCACGAGTTCAAATTCAAGTTGAAGATTTTTTTTTTTTTTTATCAAAAACTTGTTTACGTAAAGAACACGTGCGGTTACTATTTCCGACCCTACTCCAGCTAAGTCAGATAAATATTTGTAGCTGGTGTAATTCACACTCCACCACTGGTCGCTGCTCATATTAAAGCGCCTACTCATAATTCCTCACGAGGTATTAATTTTTGCTTTGCCCTTGTTAGAGATTATTATTATTATTATATCTGGACAGCTGTTTCGAGCTTATTTGCTCTCATCAGCAGGTAATAGTTCTGAATATCCATGCCATCAACTAACATCTCTATTTATTCAGTATAAACAGAAAAGTGAGGAGTTGTTTTAATTCGATTAGATTTACATGAATATCAGAACATACCTGGCCAGCTGTTTCGAGATTATTTGCTCTCATCAGCAGGTAATAGTTCTGAATATACATGCCATCAACTATCATCTCTATTTATTCAGTATAAACAGAAAAGTGAGAAGTTGAATTAATTAGATTAGATTTACATGAATATCAGAACATACCTGGACAGCTGTTTCGAGCTTATTTGGTCTCATCAGCAGGTAGTAGTTCTTAATATACATACCATCAACTAACATCTATATTTTAATGAGTAGAAACAGATTGAACATTCATGCAGTATATAGTACAATATGTACATGCCAGGAACTAGGAATGCATATAATTGTTTGAATTTAATCTCTAACGATGTAAAGGAGATTTATATATTTATATAAATAAATATATATATTTTAACGACCTGAAAATAATTATAGTCCGGGGGCAATCGACAGATCCGAAATGTTTCACTTAGGGAGCTTAAGTTCTTTGCTTATCCTTAAGTTGTTGAGTTAATTTCTTAAGTAAAGTTTTCATTTTATTAGCCAGGCATCGAACTAATGTTCTTCCGATTAGCTCATGTCGATGGGTTATGCTAATATTGATGATATACATTAGCAGTGTGTGTGTGTGTGTGAGAGAGAGAGAGAGAGACAGAGAGTTAGCAGACTTAGCGTCTAGAAATTATCTGACAGAATAGACTAAAAATTATTTGAAAGAATAGACTAGAAATTATCTGAAAGAATATACTAGAAATTATCTGACAGAATAGTCTAGAAATTATCTGACAGAATAGTTTAGAAATTATCTGACAGAATAGTCTAGAAATTATCTGACAGAATAGTCTAGACAGATTACTTTCCACTAAAGAGAATTATGCCAGCGTCGCGTCGGTGGTGCGTTGAATGCAGCGGTTCTCGTATGATCACCGAAGCTAAGCAACATCCAGCGACGTGAAGACTTCGTGATGCTGGAATTTCGACCCAACGCAGGCCGGGTGAGGTTCATCTGGATAGCAGGTTTGTGATTTTCCTGCGAAAGGAGCGTAACACCTCCGTCGTGGTATGACCATGCAGTTGAAAGCGCCGTTAAACCCAAATTTAAAAAGAAAATTATTATGTCATGAAACAATTGAAATTGTTAGGTAAGTACTTCAATATAGAACGACATATCTGTCACGTGTTTTGATTAGATCAGGCAGTAATAATCTTATCTAGTAGATTAGAAACGGTAGTCGGCTTGCATCTAGTCGGATATTTGATGAAGCCATAGGCAGTCGAAACTTCCAGCTGACATTGAGTGTAACATCAGAAAAACACAATAATTCCGATACCTAGCTAAAGATATCTAGGTACTTAGAAAATCATAGTTTTTGGTTATTCAGATACATGGGCAGAAAATCGGCACTTAGTTTATTTTCAAAAAAACCTTACAGTACATACATGAAATATACTCTATAATGAAAAATACAACGAGCAGCATTATCGACATTTTGTGCTGTGACAAATAATATATCTTGGTACACTCTTTTTACTTTTTGACTTGGCGAAGCGGAGCACTACTATGCTCCATGAAATAATAATAATAATAAATAGTGTAACTCTTCATAAATACATACTTGTTCTTCTTTTAGACTTCATGTTAGGTATTTCAATAAATATTAAAATTAAATAAAAAATAAATCAATACTAATTAAAAATTAAATAAAAATCAGTAATCTGAAAACCCGAATCTTCCTAATCGTTCGATCGAAATCTCGAAGAGTTTGGTACAAGAGACACATCCACCAATTTTTTCAAGTGCTTTACAATCTTTTTATTTCGTAGCCATGAAACAGGATCTACTGTAGACGCTTATGGTCTGTGTTGTAGCCATGCGCGGATATAAGGGGGGGCACGGGGGGCACGTGCCCCCCCAGATTTTTTCGGTAAGCGGTGTTTCTCAAATTTCATTATACCTAATCCCGTAAAAAAAAAGATCTCAATGAGTTAGGGGGGCACGTGCCCCAAAATAATTCCCAATTCTAAGACTACTCCCGTAAAAAAAATCTCAATAAGTTAGGGGGGCACGGGACCCAAAATAATTCCCAATTCTAAGACTAATCCCGTAAAAAAAATGATCTCAATGAGTTAGGGGTGCACGGGACCCAAAATAATTCCCAATTCTAAGACTAATCCCGTAAAAAAAATGATCTCAATGAGTTAGGGGGGCACGGGACCCAAAATAATCCCAATTCTAAGACCAATAAGAAATAACTAAATAATAAAGTTGTCAAATCCACACAGATTGTCCGAGAAACCTGAAATTTTACCTATAGGACCATTTGGATCAGGGAATATATCTCTAGGATTCAGCTACACGGGATAAGGGCCAAAGATGCATGGGTGACACAAAAAAATCACATTTTTCGACCGAAATGACATTTTTTTTCTCAAACTTTGTCGTGACGGCGCCACGGCGCGGCGTATCTACTCAAAAAGAAAAAGTTTTAAGCAAGGGTTCAAGTTTTCATTTGAGATATCAATCACGAAATTCTGATGAGCCATTCTTGAGCTACGTTGAGTAAGGACGTAAAATGGATGGGTAAACAAAAAGTATTTACGTTTTTTGACCTGAATGACATATATTTTCTCAAAATATGTCGCGACGAACTATCAACTCAAAGCGAGAATGTTTTTGCAAGAGTCGGAGTCTTCATTTGACATATTGATCGCGAAATCCTGATGAGCCATTCTTGAGCTCCAGTAAGGACAAGAAATGGATGATGGATGGGTGACACGAAAAATATTGACATTTGAGTGTATGTGTATGGGTGTGTATGTGTGTGTGTTTGTGGGTGTGTGTGTGTGTGTGTTAGCCTTGCGAAGCGGCGGGTGCAACCCGCTAGTTAGGTACATGGTGCGATTGTGCCCCCCCAGTACAAGAGGGCTATATCCGCGCATGGTTGTAGCCTGCCCATCCCATCGTATGCCTCCCCTCTGATGGGCGAGAAGTGACACAATACTTCCCATTGAGGTGCTGGGTCAACACGAGCGCACCGGATGGTATCCCTTACAAACAACAGTGACAAAATTTAGCACTGAATGTTGAATAATCAGACATCAGGAATCCCGTCCTTTGCAATCTCTTAGTTCTGACCCCCCCCCCCTCCCCCCCAATCCAAGGTATCTGAAATTTAACCCTTCTCCTTTCCCATGTATCTGAATTCTACCCGCCTCCTTCCCCCTCCCAATTTACCTGAATGCTGACCTCCCCTTATATCTGAAACTTTCAGCATATCCCTGTTTCTCCTATGTTGTTGGGTAAGCCATTGTTTCGGAACATTATTCAGATTAGTAACTACTTCGTATTTTACTCTCTAGGTATCGTGGTGAAGTGGTTAACGCGCTAGTCTGTTAATCCAGGGAGCGGAGGGATCCGTTGGTTCGAATTCCACACAGTGCATGAATTTTTCCTCAATTATTTGACTTTATTACGACATAATAATAAGGCGATGAGGGTTAGGTGGTAGAAAATGCTTAAAGCATTAACCTCACCTGATGGTTATTATTATTATTAAAGAGTATTATTATTTATTATTATTAATCGTACGGCTTTATTACACATCTCAAAGTGAGAACACATGTGTAATACACTTAATCAGGAAATCTGATGGCAGTGATTGTCTGATTGCCAAAATTGTCAGTACTTTAGCCGCATGTCAATGCGTTGCCCAGGGTGAACCACGAGGAGGCGTACTAACAGTATTATTATTACTATCGTACCACATAATTAAACTAAATACCGACCTCAGTAGCTTGAACGGTAAGGCGATGGACTTGTAACCTGGAGGTCGGTGGTTCAAGTCACGGTTTCAGCGTGGATTTAGTAAAGCGAGATTGAGTAGTTGTGATATCACGTAAGTGATTAACACAAATATGATAACTTTTAACTTTAATTAAACTAAATTAGGCCGTAAATGCCAACCTATTTTTTGCTTGATAACCAGCTGAAATTTTGTCTCAGAAATTCTGCCCAAACCCAGAATCGACATCAAGATCTCTGGACCGCGGACAGAAGTCATTGGTGCATATGAGGGTTATGTGGTAACTTTCAGCAATTGTTAGTACGGTGGGCTCATGGAGATAGATTGTTCGACATTTATTTATTTACACTTTATTAATAGGACATATTATATACAGTACAAATCATTACAAATTAAAACACAATATAATAGAAGAAAAAAATAGAGAAAAAATAAATAAATATATACATAAAACATGTCCTAACTAAAGGATGCACCCGAGTTTGGATCTAGGGTGCACCCGAGATCCGGCCCGAGGCATGGCCGTATATTTATAGTTCCTAACCCTACTCTACACATTGAGGCATTGCCGTACATCGTCTTCGTCCTAAATTCGGACACACCGGAGCGTCTACGGTATATGTTGCTTCTACTTGACAGGTGTTTGTGCCTGTCTGAGTCGGAGACCACAACCCTAGGCCCAGAATTTACACCCTAGATCTTCGACCCTAGACCCTCCTGCTTTTCATTAAAATCATCATCATGACCACCACCCTCATCATCATCACCATCAATACCATCATTATTCCCTCCTCCTCCCCCACTTCTTCTTCTAACACTTTCTGCAAACATTTTTCTATTATCATTAATTATCATTATATACATATTATAGTTAATTTAAGGTACCCTTGACGTTTTAAACATACAATTTTTAATGTATAATTTGTACAAAAATATATAATAAATAAAAAATAAATAAACCTACAGCTTGATATAGACGATTTTCGGGACTTCGTTGAGGCCGCTTACATTTTTAATGATCTGCTTCGGTAGCTCAGTGGTCAAGGCGTCCGACTGGTAATTCAGAGGTCGTGGGTTCAAAACCTCGCCGGGACATGATAAGTTACATTCCCATTTGCGATTTTTACCACATAGTAATACGTCTAGAGATTACTGCTGGAATAAGGCGATATTATTATTATATGTGGTACACCGGGGTTACCCTAGGGTCTAGGGCTCCAATGTGTTGGCGCACTTAAGGACACGGAATTTTGTATCATCATATTCATCATCATCATCATAGGGTGGCGTCATCGTGAACGATTGTAGCCAGACAGTGGAGGAATGACTAAGCACTTCTACCACTGTCTTTACAAGGAGGCTACTAATTGACAAGAGCCCCCAGAACCAAGCCAATGCTGGTCTACTCCCTGTTTATAGTCCCCCAGCTAGACTGCTGGTCTACTCCCTGTTTATAGTCCCCCAGACAGCCTGTTGTATAGTATAGTTTGTATAGTAATAAATTATTATTTTCCACTTACTAAAGTTTTTCAACACTCCTGAACTTACGCCGAGTGTCCGGTGGAGAGAAATAAAATCAATACCCCTACCAGTAGAGGGGGGACGCTCAAATCCAATTTGAACTAAAGTCTAATTCAATTATAAATCCTAGATGACCCCATTAAACTGAAATATTCGCTAATATATCATGTCAGCCCGAGGGCTATGTGCATAATTGCCATTCTTGTAGGAACCCTAACGGTAAGCCAATCTATAATCGTGATTATCAGCACCCAATTAAAACTGTCGTTTATTAATCGGTGTTGAAAGAAATAATTAATAATTAATTTGAAAGTATAGTTGTGTTAATTACATTTTGTAATGTACTTTTTGACGTAAATTTATGTGACGCGTTGATTTTGTAGGCAGTTTTAAATGCTTCGATTTTTTTTTCTATCCAAAAAACCAGTCAAGATTATTTCTGTTGAATTTGTCTTGTTCTGCTAGGTAATACGTGAAATTACTAGGCCCTAAATTTGAAATTAAAAAATAGTTTCATTTAATAAATTTTTGCTTTTCTTATCGGCCAGCATCAATGGCACGTTGAATGCACCAGTTGTTGTTCTGTCACTGATGTTAAGCAACGTCTAACGAGGTTAGGATTTGGATGGGTGACCATTCAAATTCGAATCTTTGTGATGCTGGCTATTCCCGGCCCACTCAGGCTGGGTTGGGAAGCCTCCCTTAATGGGGGGGTTTTTTTATGGTGGTGTGTTTCAATAATTTGATAACTACTATTAAATTTTATATTTAGACACAACTTTATTTGTCGATCCATTTTTTCCTTATTTTATCATACGGATCTATTATTATTATTATTGAACACTTTATTTGGGACATATTATATACAACACAGATGATTACAATTTAATATACAATATAAGAGAAGTAAAAAGAGTTACAAAAAAAGTTATCATATTTGTGTTAATCACTTTCGTGATATCACAACTACTCAAACTCGCTTCAATCTACTCTGAAACCGGGACTTGAAACACCGACCTGCAGGTTACAAGTCCGCTGCCTTATCGATCAAGCTACTGAGGTCGGTGAGAAGTAAAAAGAGCAAAAAATAAAAATAAAAAATAAAAATATACATAATATATGTCCTAACTAAAGGGCGGGGTTTATTACCTTTGGCAATCTCTTCCACCCAACTTTTTTTTTACTTTACTAATCTGAAATGGTTCTGGGGGCCCTTGTCAATTATTAGCCTCCTTGTAAAGACAGTGGTAGAAGTGCTGAGCCATTCCTCCACTGTCTGGCTACCATCGTTCACGATGACGCCACCCTATGATGAATCTGAAATTGGCTGCTCCTCTGAAATTCCAGAGTCTGTTCAACATGAGGCAAGGCGATTCCAAGGAGGAGCTCCTAGGCTCCGTTCACAACATCGCCCGACAGGACTACTGCGTCGAGCCACCGGTGGAAGTCGCGCTTACACCGCAGGAGAAACGATTCCTGTTGGTCGCTGAGCGGGGTGACTGCGCCACGGTGAAAAAGTAAGGATAAAGTTATCGCTTGAAGTTGTGTATACCAGTAGCCTGTTCCAGTCACACTTTCCTTTCTCGTAATCATCTTAGAAGCCAAATAAGGATGGGTCCTCTGTATACATAAAAAAATATAACAAATGATTTATTTAAGTATTATTATTAGATATTAATCTCTGTCTGGGGGACTATAAACAGGGAGTAGACCAGCATTGGCTTGGTTCTGAGGGCCCTTGTCAATGACCACCCTATGATGATATTAATCTTTAAATTTCCCATTCAACGGTCACACATCGCACTAGTTATTGCGTTCAAATTAACCCATCAGAGTGCGCTGTGTAACAGTTGAAAGGGAGATTTGGAGAGTAGACAGTGTTTCTGGAACAGATCACAGGTACCGTGGGATTTTTTTTCTTTCAAATTAACGTGATGGTAGGGCCGGATTATAAAACAGGACAAAGGTTAAGATGAGCCAGACTCAAGGCGGGCTGTAATATTCGGCCTTTATCTGATCCCCATCTCTTGTTCTTTGAGAATAATACATTTTCTGTAGTTTTTAGTTGGAATTATTTGGTCTTGTATGGCCGGTGTATTGGTTTCTTTGTAGAACTCTCCTTTTTTAACCATTCGAATATTATTATTATTAATAACAATATCGCCTAATTTTTAGGCGATTAGAACTATTAAGTCCCGTTATTCCAGCAGTAAGCCTGAGATGTATTATTTTGTTGTAAAAATCCCAAATGGGTGGGTAACTTGTCATGTCCCGGCTGTGTTTTGAACCCGCGACCTCTGGAATCTCTGGATTCACAGAGTGCCGTACCACTGAGCTACCGGTATCATTATTATTTCTCCCCAGAATGCTGGATGAGCTGAAAGACAAACCAGAAGTGTTCAACATAAACTGTGTGGATCCACTCAACCGCTCCTCCCTGATAGCTGCCATCGAAAACGAGAATATTGAACTGATTAATATCCTGCTCGAACACAACATACAGGTAATAATAAAAGTACAAAAGTACAATTTTTAAGTACTTAAAGTACTAAAAATACTTAAAGTACTTTTGTACTTAAAAAATCCCTTTAAGTACAAAAGTAAGTACCTACTTAAAGGGATTTTCATCACAAAAAAAAAATTGGTCGGGATTCGAACCAATGGTCCTCCCGCTACCAGACTAGCTCCTTAGGTAATTTACTAGCGCCTAGCCCACCGACTTTTTTCAATTTGCAAAATTCTTTGTTCCAAATCATTCGTTTTGATTGAGGGCCACATTACGAAGCAGGGTTAAAATTAAGCTAAGCAAGACACGCCCTCAAATCGGAGTTTCAACCAATCACAGTCCACTACAGCCCGAGATGAAGGACAGTCTGGCTTATCTTAACTTTAGTCCTGTTTTATAATTCGGCCTTTCTTAATCTGTTTTTCAAACAAAAACATTTGATATATCCGGATTAAAACGATGCTTTTAGTTTAATCGATTTTTTCATTTTTCAAATTGATACTTTTTTCGATTTCAAATCGATGCACGATAAAGCGACGAGTCCACCTTATCGTGTAACCTGGAGGTCGGTGGTTCGGGTCTCAAGCTTGGTAAAAAATTATCAGTAATAATATTACGAAAGACATTAGGTGTGATAACCTTTTTTTTTTACAGAAAACTTTTTTCCATTCGATTCACTGAATCAAATCTTCATTTTTCAATAGAATAATGGCTGAATATCGATTCTTTTTTTCATTCGATTCACTGAATTGATTCTTCATTTTTCAATTTATTTAGGCACCTATCTACTGAATTGATCATATTTTCCATTCAATTCACAGACTCGAATCTTCATTTTAATATTACTGAATAGTTCTTTTTTCCATTCAATTCACTGAATCGACTCTTCATTTTTCAATTGAATTAACTGAATCGATTCTTTTTCGATACGCCTCCAATAATAATCAATGTTCTCAATTGAATCCTCACCCCTCACCTCCACAGGTCAAGGACGCACTCCTCCATGCCATCAAGGAGGAGTACGTGGAGGCGGTGGAGATTCTGCTGGAGTGGGAGGAGAAGATCCACGTCCACGGTCAACCCTACGTGAGTCCCGCCCCTTTCCAGTAGCTTCGTCGATAAGGCGGCGGACTTGTAACCTGGAGGTCGGTGGTTCAAGTCCCGGCTACAAGAACAACTAGCGCCTTAACCAATGCATGTTTTCATGGTCTTTTTCATTTATCCTTTTTATTTTATCCTGTCCCGGTAGCTCAGTGGTAAAGGTGACACTCTGTGAATACAGAGTTTCCAGAGATCGTGGGTTCGAAACCCAGCCGGGACATGACAAGTTATCTTCCTATTTGGGATTTTTACCACATAATAAAATGTCTTGGGCTTACTGCTTTAATAATGGGAAATACCCCTAATCGGGCACTATAAATAAGGCGATATTATTATTATTTTTCGTTTCAGAGTTGGGAGGCGGTGGACCGATCCTCCTCTACTTTCACCCCCGACATAACGCCCCTGGTGTTGGCCGCCCACATGAACAACTATGAGATCCTCAAGATCCTGCTGGACAGGGGCGCCACACTGCCCATGCCGCACGATGTCAGGTACGACGCTAGTGATAAGGCGGGGTGAGGGTAGGAAGGGAATAATACTTAAGGCGGAATTAATAGACAACATCAATAACTTAAGTCCTTGCTTAGTGTCGGTTTTCCCTATCTTACATAGTACGCAATCCGTGACTTAGCGTCACAGAGGTATTACAAAGACGTCTATTAATTTCGCCCTTAAGGGCAATTTTTTTACTTATCTTATCCTATATTTCATTTAAAGATTCCCCAAGTGGGCAGATAATTTATAATGTCCCGGATGGATTTCGAACCTGCGACCTCTGAATTACCAGACCGACGTGACGGACGCTGAGCTACCGGGACAGACTGTAGTGTAATACAGTCCAAACTGGATATTTTCAGGTTCAATGTACGGTAGCTCAGTGGTCAAGGCGTCTGACTGGTAATCCATAGGTCGCGGGTTCAAAACCCAACCGTGACATGACAAGTTACCTTCTCATTTGGGATTTTGACCACATAATAATACGTCTTGGGCTTACTGCTGGGATACCTAATGGGACTCAATTGTCCTAATTAATCGGACAGTCTAAATTAGGCGATATTATTATTATTATTTGAGGACTATAAACAGGGAGTAGACCAGCATTGGCTTGGTTCTGGGGGCCCTTGTCAATTACTAGCCTCCTTGTAAAGACAGTGGTCGGAGTGCTGAGTCATTCCTCCACTCTCTGGCTACCATCGTTCACGATGACGCCACCCTATGATGATGATATTTCCTATGGCAATCTCTTCCACCCAACCTCTCCCTCAGGTGCGGGTGCGACGAGTGTGTCGCCTCGAGCGAGCACGACTCCCTCCGTCACTCCCAGGCGCGGATCAACGCGTACCGCGCCCTCAGTTCTCCGTCCCTGATAGCTCTCTCCTCCCGGGACCCCCTGCTGACGGCTTTCGAACTCTCCTGGGAGCTGCGACGACTGAGCACCATGGAGGCGGAATTTCGGGCCGACTACCACGTGAGTTACTTTTTTTTTTAACGTCGCTTTCAACTGCATGGTCATATCACGACGGGGGTGTTACCCTCCATTCGCAGGAAACTCACAAACCTGCTACCCACATTAACCTCACCTAGCCTGTGGGTTGGGCCGGAATGCCAGCATCACGAAGTCTTCACCTCGCTGGACGTTGCTTAACTTCGGTGATCCAACGAGAACCGGTGCATTCAACGCGCCATCGACGCTGGCTTGAGTTACTTCACTTTCCGAGTCCCTGTGTGATGTCATGGCGGTGGTGGAAGGATTGATATGGGTTGAACCCTTTGGACACCCAGAACCATTGTTGTGGGCTCCTTCCGTGTCCAGTGAGTAGTGTATGGTGTATGTGTAGTTTGTTGAATTTTTTTTTTTTTAAGAGTATTTTAATGTTTTATTTAGAATCAATATACATAATAGTTTACAAAGCAACACTTTCCCTAAGCTAATACAAAAAATGTGGGCTTCTAAGGAATTATGCACTTAAAACTGACAATTTTAAAAATATTTCTTAATTTTGATAGGGATTTTAAAATGAATGTGAGTAACGATCAACGAAAGGGTTGGGTGGAAGAGATTGCCACAGGCAATAACCCCGCCCTTTAGGTAGGACACTAGCTCTATTCTCTTTTGGCGGACTACCACGTGAGTAATGATCAACGAAAAGGTTGGGCGGAAGAGATTGCCACCGGCAATAGAGCCCCGCCTTTTAGGTAACACATTAGCTTTATTCTCTTTCTTGTTCTTGTTTCTTTGTTCAATCTATTTTTTTATATACACGGTGTCCTACCAAAGTTGGACACCTCAAAAAAAATAGAGTTGGTAAAATCTGTAGACGAACACTAGATTTTACCCTAGTGAACAGTGTGAGTACTGAGATGCGGACAACAGTGCATCATCCTGGGTGGAAGAGATTGCCACAGGCAATAACCCCGCCCTTTAGGTAGGACATTATAGCTTTATTCTCTTTTTTGTTCTTGTTTCTTTGTTCAATCTATTTTTTTATATACAGGGTGTCCCTCCAAAGTTGGACACCTCAAAAATTCTTTTCTACTTTCATTCTAGCAATGTGTACTACCCATCCAAGGGTTGGGTGGAAGAGATTGCCACAGGCAATAACCCCGCCCTTTAGGTAGGACATTAGCTTTATTCTTTCTTTTTTCTTTGTTCAATCTAGGTATTTATTTTTACTTTATAATTTCATTGTATTTTACTGTAAATATTTTTGTCTTACCTAATAAAGCATAAAATAATAATAATAATTATATCTCACCTGGTTGCAGGGTTTTTCAGTGAAATTCTTACAATTAACACTGCGGCCTATTTGATCCATTGTGACCAGTTGATTCTATTTGGTTTTATCGTCCTGATTGAGACAGATAGTCAGGACGGGGATTTTACCCTTGATTTGCTGGAAATCGTACCAGCTACCCACATTAACCTCACGCAGCCTGGGTAGGGCCGAAAATGCCAGCCTCACGTGTTTGGAAGGAACAGAATTTTCTTCGAAAATTCTGCCCCAACCGAGTCTAATAATCTCACCATTATTTGTTTTTAGATTATGTTAATTAAGTATTTAAGTTAGATCAAATGTAAGTTTATTCAAGAGAGAAAAATAGCACTATCCCATCACAAAACAAGAAAATCACGGATTTGTGGGTAGTTTAGGACATGTTATGATTGTTATGGCAAGTAATATTTCATCTATTTACTATTTAAGTTAATCTTACGTATACCTTTTGTATTTTTAATGTATTCTCATCATCAATAAAATCAAATGTCCTTTGAATAAATAGTTTAGTAATAATAATTAATTTCTCGCCTTCCTCAGCAAATAAGCTGAATTGGAACCAGTTGTTCTGATATATGTATTAATTTTGATGTGTGTAGTATTTCTGTTCCAAATAAAGGTTTATTTATTTATTTATTTATAATTTCTCGCTTTCCAGGAGATGCGCGGGATAGTTCAACAGTTCGCGACCTCTCTCCTGGACCAAACCCGGACCTCCTATGAGTTGGAGGTCCTGCTCAATCACAACCCTGGCGGGGACGTGTGGCAACCAGGCGAGCGGCAGAGTCTGGAGCGGCTGAAACTTGGCATCAAGTACAAACAGAAAGAGGTGCGTCCTAAGCCGTAGTTTTCTTTCTAACCAAAGTTAACCAAACGGGAATAAAATGAACCAAACTAGAAGCAAGTCATTTTTCTTTTGGAAGAAGAAAAAATTCCTCTTCCAAAGTTAACCAAAAGGGAAGTAGAAAATTCTTGCTTCCAGTTCTTTTATAAGTTAAGTCCATTGTTTATCTTTAAAAGTACCGAATGCCAGCGTCGATGGCATGTTGAATACACCGGTTCCCTTCAGAACACCGAAGTTAAGCGACATCCAGCGAGGTTAAGACTTGGATGGGTGACCATTCAAATTCTAATTCTCGTGACGCTGGCTTTTCCCGGCCCCACTCAGGCTGGGTGAGGTCAATGTGAGTAGCAGGTTTGTGAGTTTCCTGCGAATGGAGGGTAAAACCCCCGTCGTGATATGACCATGGCAGTTGAAAGCGACGTTAAACCCCACTTAAAAAAAAAAAAAAAAAAAAAAAAGTACCGAAACGCATTTTTCTTTTACGAATGTGGTGAAGTTGACCTTGGAATAAAATGGAAATATTTGGAAATATCGAAACTGGATTTTTTTTTTTTTTTTGATAAAAAAGAAAAATAGGCCTCTAGTAGCTCTAGTAATCCAGAGGTCGGGTCGTAGGTTCGAAACGCAGCCGGTACATAACAAGTTTTTATTTATCCTGTCAAGTACACTGGTAGTCCAGTGGTTAACGCGATAGTCTGGTAATTCAGGTAGCGTAGGGATCCGTTGGTTCGAATCCCACCCAGTGCATAAATATTTCCTCATTAATTTGAGTTTGTGACCACATAATAATAAGACTCTAAGCGTCTTAAATATTATGTGTTTGCTCAAAGCATTTTATACCACCTAACTCTCAGAGTCTCATTATTATGTGGTCACAATCTCAAATTAATGAGGAAAAATGCATGCACTGGGTGGGATTAGAACCAACGCATCCCTACGCTACCTGAATTACCCGACTACCGCGTTAACCACTTGACTATCAGTGCACTGGTAGTCAAGTGGGGCACTTTGATGAATCTACTGACCGCTTCCTTTGATAAATAATACAATCGGAGTGCAGTTGAAAGGGAGATTTGGGGATTATGAGTGTGAGAAAGTTTTCTATTTTTTTTTTCTTTTTTTTTTGAAACTTTTGTATTTCTTTAAATATAAAACAGCTCTTCGAAACGCAAGCCATCAGGAATTGTGCCCATAATGCTCACAGCATTTCCTCGTTGAATGGCGATTGATATTTTTTGGATTACGATTTGATATTTCGATATATTTTGGCGATTGATATTTTTAAACTGAAGTCCTCCTCACCCTACTGGGTTCGGCTTTCAGTTCGTGGCGCATCCCAGTGTGCAGCAACTGCTGGCGGCCCGCTGGTACGAAGGACTCCCGGGGTTCCGTCGCAAGACAATGATCGCGCAGATGTTCGAGGTGGGTAAGATGGGCGCCATGTTCGCTATGTACAGCACCATGTATATGATGGCCCCCGAGTCGGAGCTGGGCAAGTTCCTGAAGAAACCTTTCGTCAAGTTCATCTGTCACTCGGCCTCGTATGGGTTCTTTTTGAGTGAGTACATTTTTTTTATTTTTATTAATTATTATTAACGTAATTATCAAAAAAATTATAAGATAATAAGACATATGTATTCGAGATTTTGAAAAAAAAAATTGCTCAAAAAAACCACCCTGTATGTAATATTTTAGATTTTAAAAAAAGCACTAAGGAACCATTGAGAAGTAAAATTATCAAATAAAATTCAGGTCAATCCATTTAAAAATCGAAAGTTGACACCTCAATTTCTGACTTTTGAACCACCCTGTATAAAAAATTCATGACTGAAACCGCATAATTAGGACATGTACCCTTGATTTTTTTATTTTTCAAAAACTCTTTCAGGGGCCGAGTAATTTGAGGTGTCTAACTTTGGTGGGACACCCTCTATACACACATAATTATGTCCCACTGCAATTTGGACTTATATTATGATGAGGTGCCGGCCCTCAGTCTCTCTTTCTACTCTTTATTGACCGCTGTCTTTTCTGCTCATGCCCATTCCAGTGCTTCTGGCTCTGGCCTCACAGAGGGCGGAGTATCTCGCCATAGAGTGGTTTGGGCCCGACTGGATGCAGGAGATTCTGATGGAATGGAAGAGGAAGGAGAGGGGGTCCATGCCCACCCTGATAGAATCGGGCATCATCTTCTATATCTTCAGTAAGTTTCTTGGCGTCTTTTATTTCGGTCAGTGAAAACAGAAAATTGAGAAGTTGTACTAGCATTTAGCAGGCTGTTTCTTCCACAGAACAACGCAACGAGGAAAATTAAATAATAATAATTTCTTACCAGCGAGAAATAAATCTTTACAGACACCTGTTGAGCAATAATAATGATAAAAAAAACTCAACAGCAACACCTCCAGTGGATGGTTGTTATCATTGTTGTAGCAGCAACAGTTATGCCGAGGGGGGTGTTCCTATGCAATTGATTTAAGCATTTTCGTAGCATTGTCCAGCTCATCCCGACCCAGATATTATATGTGAATTATTTCCAGGACCAACCATCGCATCGTGAAGAATTTTGGCATTTTTCTGCATAAGCCCATTGAAACCCTTTTACTGCGTCAGCTAGCTAGGCTGATTAGGGATTGTTCCGGCTAGTCAACTCTTACGACAAGGGGAACAGCCCGTGGTCCTATAGATTCTTTTCAAGTCCCGGGTGCCACTAGGGACTGATCGGATTGTTATTTGAGTAGTAAGCATACTCCTCACGAAAGGGAAAGGTGGTCTA
This sequence comes from Bactericera cockerelli, assembly GCA_024516035.1. NCBI lineage: Eukaryota > Metazoa > Arthropoda > Insecta > Hemiptera > Triozidae > Bactericera > Bactericera cockerelli. Next base: position 2,636,032 of record CM044960.1, on the reverse strand, counting down.
TACACCAGTTCTTTTAATGTCCTAGTAGACTAAGAAATAATAGTAATGATCCTTATTTATACCGTTAAGACATGTGATTTTCATATTTAATTTAAATGTTACTGACATTGTCACACAAAGTCAATTTATTAAAAAAATATTAGTTTAATATGAAAATTAAAAAATATAACTAAATTAATCCATTATTGAGTAAGCCCAAGACAATTTATTGTTTCCAAAGATACTTTCATTCCTGGCTGGTTTAACACAGATCTTTGGTAACAAAGTGCCGACTTACAATAAACATAAAATGAAAGCTTTCTTTTCAAGTTGTAAGTGAAGGGGAAATGAAGCCCTAGTTAAGTCGATTTGGAACATGTAGAGCCCAAAACATTTTACATTCTCTAAAAATCCCACACAATGAAACTCTTGTTCCCTGTCTGTGTGGGGTGAGGCCTTGTCGAAGACCCAGTGACATTGTAAACACAGATTCCACTCTTTCCCACATTACAATGAAAGCTTTCTGTTTCCAGGTCTGGTGTGGGGGGAAATGAGAGCCCTGTGCGGTCAGAGTACGTGAGACTTGTGGAACATTGTAACCCAAAACTTCCTCAATCACAAAACCATTGTAATAGATTCACATACTTAACTTTAGTTCAACAACATTTACTCTTTCACTTAATGAAATTTTCAAATAGAGTGTGGCACATACTAATGTTAAGCTCAACAAAATAATACATTTATTAAACAGGATATAATAAATATAATTTAACAAAAAATGATATAACAATAAAAATGAAAAAGAATAGAAAATATTTGAAAACATATGTCCTAACTAAAGGGCGGGGTTATTACCTATGGCAATCTCTTCCACCCAACATTTTCTACAGCCTGTGGATCTTCCTCCACTTACAATGAAAGCTCTCTGTTTCCAGGTCTGGTGTGGGGGGAAATGAGAGCCCTGTGGTCGGACGGACTGCTAGAGTATGTGACAGACTTGTGGAACATTGTAGACTTCCTCAACAACATTTTCTACATGCTCTGAATCTTCCTCCACTTACAATGAAAGCTCTCTGTTTCCAGGTCTGGTGTGGGGAGAAATGAGAGCCCTGTGGTCAGATGGACTGCTAGAGTACGTGACAGACCTGTGGAACATTGTAGACTTCCTCAACAACATTTTCTACATGCTCTGGATCTTCCTCCGCTTCACGGCTTGGTTCCTTGTTCAGGTATAGAATCCTCTCATGGACTGGATAGATTTAAAAAAAAAAGATGAGTGCTTCACAGCCTTTTATCTTGTAGGTAGGAAACAGATGTACTGTAGACGCTTGTGGTCTGTGTTGTAGATTGCCCATCACTTAGTATGCCTCCCCTCTGATGGGCTATTGACTAATGAACTGACTAATAACACTGTGGACGAAACTGATGAGGGTGATATGGAAGAGACTGTCATACATGTAGGCACTGTTGCCCTCAGGTTTTATAATAATAATAACACTCTTTAGTGGAAGGTAACCACTAGGCGAGGTTAATGCTTAAAAAAATTCTACCACCTTTTCAGAGTCTTATCATAATGTGGTGACAAACTCAAATCAACGAGGAAAAATTCATGCACTGGGTGGGATTCGAACCAACGGATCTCTACGATACCTGGATTACTAGACTAGGTTTTGAATGTTTTGATGGTATCCAGACAAAATAACAGCTAACTTTTTTTGTTGGCTCGTCCTGAACCAAGTATTTCAATGTGTAATTAACTATCATGGTTAGGTGGTAGAAAATGATTTCAGCATTAACCTCAATCAATTTTACTGTAAATTTATACATTCCTGTATGTTTGAAGGTTACCACTCGCTTGGTGGTAACCTTCCAATAAAGAGTGTTATTATTATTATCGTGGGAATTGATTGGGCATCGCCCTTAATAAGGTTGTGATGGTCTTCTGCCAAAATTAGTTGGCTCATCCTGAACCATGGATTTTTATGTGCAATTTTTATGTGCCCTATGGAAAACTGCAAGCAAGCCTGGCTTGTTAGGGTTGGCTACTCTGTTCTCTGACTAAAGTCCTCTAGCAAGACACTACCCTTCTCCTTGTTTACATTAAACATACAAGAATCGCTAGCCCGAAACAGCTGTCCTGAGATGTCTGTAAGTTTAAACCTCAAAAAAGCGTAGGTTCATTAGTCACCATAAAGTCAGAGAAAAGAATTTCTTCTTTTGTTCTCATTATTGCAGAAAGAGCTCAGTCTAGGAATGGAGCCTTGGTACCCGAAAGAGAAGTGGCATACGTTTGATCCTCATCTGCTGTCCGAAGGAGCTTTTGCAGCCGGCATGATTTTCAGGTAACTTCCTTTAGTACGTGATGATTTTGTTGTTGTTGTTGTTGCAACCGGCTTGGCTACAGCTGGGGAAGTAATGATTTCAAGCCAAATTAAGTTAAAAAGTTGGCTCGTACTGAACCACATACATTTCAGAACGATCAACCATCCATCGTGAGGACTTGAACTTTTTCTGTACAATCCCTTGAGAAACTGCGAGCAAGTCTGGCTTGTTACGTTTGGCGAGTCAACAGTCCTCTCCCTGCTTTGGTGCCATTCGTTCATTATTATAAGTGGTTAATTTCTCATATGAGTGGGGAGAACGTCATTCATTCAGTGAGATCACGTCGTCGATGTCATGACCATGCACTTGAAGGTGACGTTAAACACAAATTAAAAAAAAAAAAAATCCGTCAGAACACTGAGATCTGATTTAAGAACCAATGAATTCCACCTGCTTTACCTACTAGCGCTAAAAATAAGTCCATACAGCCTTATTTTTGAAATTGAGTACAAATTAAAAACAAGGTACAATTCAATATTTTTACATAGAACTTAAAAAGAACATGTGAAAAGAGTGAAAATGCAGTAAAAGAAAGAAAAATAGATCATATTGAGAAAAAATGGTTTTTTTTTTGGTATTTTTTTCCCAAAACCATTTGACCACTGAAGAATGGATCTGAAATATCCGTTTCTCGTTTCAGCTTTCTCAAACTGGTGCACATTTTCAGCGTGAATCCCCATCTAGGACCTCTGCAGATCTCTTTGGGTCGCATGATCATTGACATTATCAAGTTTTTCTTCATCTATACACTGGTGCTCTTTGCTTTCGGTTGTGGTATGTATATGACCTAGTTGTTGTAGTTTTTTTTTGTTGTTGTTGTTGTTGTTCTTAACGCTATTCACTTCATGTCAGTTTTTTTTTAAGATGAGTGTTTCACAGCCTTTTTTTATTTCGAAGCCATCAAACAGGAGCTACTGTAGACGCTTGTGGTCTGTGTTGCAGCCTGCCCATCCCGTAGTATGCCTCCCTTCTGATGGGCGAGAAGTGACACAATATTTCCCACTGAGGTGTTGGGTCAACACGAGCGCACCGGAACGTAACCCTTACGAAGAACTGTAAACAAACTATGAATACAATTTTTTGTCGGCGCGGGTGTTCGAACCCAGGACCTTCCGCATGGCAAGCGAGTGCTTAACCACTGAGCTATTCGTGCATTCAGTGGTTAAGGAATATCAAGGAAAGCCACTGCTGCTCTGGGGTCCGTCCTTAAGGAGCTGGGGTGCAGGCTGGTTGGATTCCTATAATAATAATAATAATAATGATAAAGCCTTATTTATACTGCCTGATAAGGACTATTAAAGTCCCATTTTTCCAGCAGTAAGCCCAAGACATATTATTATGTGGTAAAAATCCCAAATGGGAGGTCAACTTGTCTGGCTGGGTTTCGAACCCACGACCTCTGGAACTTCTGGATTCACAGAGTGCCACCTTTACCGCTGAGCTACCGGTATTATTATTATTTCTCCCCAGAATGCTGGATGAGCTGAAAGACAAACCAGAAGTGTTCAACATAAACTTGGGCATTTTCTTCTATTTAACCTCATTTCTTTGTCCACAGGTCTGAACCAACTGCTCTGGTACTATGCAGATCTGGAGAGAGCGAAGTGTTATCACCTGAGAGATGATTATGCTGATTTTGACGGCCAGGACAAAGCCTGCAGCATTTGGCGACGATTTTCCAAGTGAGTCAGCTCATGATAATTATTCATAATTCAATTATATTTAGGCGTTCCAATCTTGTGAGTTCTTCCATTCAACCAGTTGTGCTGACTTCTAGTCGGAGGCTAGCTTACAGTTTTAAAGGGTTTAAATCAAAAATAAAAAGCCCAATTTCTCACGATGGTTGATCGCAAATAGAAATATGTGGTTCAGAATGAGCCAACTCTTCCAATTAAGTTGGCTAAAGAACACATATGACATTGAAAATCAAAGGTTTGAAAATGAACTTGGGATCATCTCCAAACTTTTTTCGCGAAGTAGCGTTTTACAATACATTTTTCGTTGGTTTGTTAGTTATGTTTGTCAGTTCTGGGCTTCATAGCTTTAATAATTTATGCTTTGCCCTTGTTAGATCACCTATTATTATTATTATCATCTAAATTAAAGGGTTGGGTGGAAGAGATTTCCACAGGCAACAACCCCGCCCTTTAGGTAGGACATTAACTTTATTCTCTTTTTTCTTCTTGTTTCTTTGTTCAATCTATTTATTTTTTCTTTATAATTTCATTGTTTTTTACTGTACTGTATATTTTTTTCTTACCTAATACCTAATAAAGCATAATATAATAATAATATTAAATTTAGTTAATATATATTTTTATATTAACTAAAATATTTTTTTACCTTTATTGTTGTGTTTATATTTGTAAATAGGACTAGTTCCGCTAATAAACACCCGTTTACCGGTCTTATTATTATTAATTTCTTTTACATTTCAGCCTGTTTGAAACATCCCAGTCCCTGTTCTGGGCTAGTTTTGGTCTGGTGGACCTCACGGCTTTCGACTTGACAGGGATCAAGAACTTCACCAGATTCTGGGCGCTCCTCCTGTTTGGTTCCTACTCCGTCATCAACATCATTGTGCTGCTCAACATGCTCATCGCTATGATGTCCAACTCTTACCAGATCATTTCGGTGAGAATAATAATAAGGGTTGGATGGTAGAGATTGCCATAGGCAATACTCACGCCCTTTTTACATTTATTGTTATTTCTTACTTCGATGTCAAATGAGTCTAATAATATGGCCACAACATGTGGCCCAAGACGAGTTGATGATCCCTCTTTCAACAAAGCCCGGCTTCTGATTGGTTCAATTTATTTGAATTTGAATGTTTTGTATCTAAACATCCTTAATTTCACGTCTGATACCTAATATTATATTACTACATAATAAGTAGAAAATAAGGAAATTATAAGAGAGGAAGCAAAGACAAAAATAACTAATATGTTAGTATGAAAAAAGTAAAAATATTATTTTAGAAGAATTAGGTAGTTTAGGTACCCACTATTTCGCGAGAGAAAAATTACTACAACTCCGGCACTGATTTTGAAATCAGCTGATGGTCCCTCTTGAACGCAAATCTTGATACATCCGGTTCCCACTTATGTTATATGATCTCAGTGCTTCCAAATGTTCAAATTTCTTCTTTTTTAATTTCCAGGAAAGGTCGGACACAGAGTGGAAGTTCGCCCGCAGCACCCTGTGGATCAGTTTCTTCGAGGAGGGAGACACGGTGCCGCCCCCCTTCAACATGTTCCCCTCCATGAAGTTCATGAAGCGGATGATGGGGCTGACCAAGAAGGAGAAATCCGGATCCATCATAGTGAGTACACCCACCCTGTATTTTTTTTTTTTTTATGGCTTTAACGGCAGGATTCTCACACTGTGAGCTCTTCCACCCAACCGAAGTGAGCTCTTCCACCCACCTTTGTTTCGCCTCATTTAAAAGGGTCGGGTGGAAGAGATTGGCATAGGCAATAACCCTGCCCTTTAGTTAGGACATGGGTAAACCCCGTTAATTTGTAAAAAACAAAAACGTTTTAAAAATGTTTTAATAATTGATATTTTCCGAAACAACGGGATGAAGACGCCAAAGTTGGACCAGGAGAATAGTGAGTGACTTTCTGCTTATTTTTTTTATAAATACATAATATATGTCCTAACTAAAGGGCGGGGTTATTGTTTAATTAAATTAAATTAAAACTTCATGGTCAAAATTTTTTTGAAGAAAAAAAAAAAAACATTTCTTTCAGAACAAGTCCCGGGAGAAGGCGCAAGAGCGTCACGACCTGGTGGTGCGACTCCTCATCCGTCGCTACGTGGTCGCTGAGCAGAGGAAGCGTGACCAGTTTGGCATCACTGAGGATGACGTCATGGAGATCCGGCAGGACATTTCGACGGTACGCTTTGAGCTGATTGATATCCTCCGAAACAACGGGATGAAGACGCCGAAGTTGGACCAGGAGAATAGTGAGTGACTTTCTGCTTCTGTTTTGTTTTCTTTTTTAATTTGGGTTTAACGTTTTTTAAAAACAAAAAAATCGGTGAAAAAAAAATAAATAAATTTAAAATCCTGTTACCTGTTTACGTAATTGCATATAATATGCGTGTAAACAGAGATATAAAAAAAACGTCGCTTTCAAGTGCATGGTCATATCACGACGGGTGTTTTGTTTTCGATCATGGGTATTGTACTATTGTCATAGCTTTCGTCATAGTTACAATAGTAATGGAAAGTATATTTTTATTTCGTAGCTATAAAACAGCAGCGACAGCCAGCGTCGATGGCATGTTGAATACACCGGTTCCCTTCAGTACACCGAAGTTAAGCGACATCCAGCGAGGTTAAGACTTGGATGGGTGACCATTCAAATTCTAATTCTCGTGACGCTGGCTTTTCCCGGCCCCACTCAGGCTGGGTGAGGTCAATGTGAGTAGCAGGTTTGTGAGTTTTCTGCGAATGGAGGGTAAAACCCCCGTCGTGATATGACCATGGCAGTTGAAAGCGACGTTAAACCCCACTTAAAAAAAAAAAAAAAAACAGCAGCTACTGTAGACGCTTTTGGTCTGAGATGTAGCTTGCCTATCCCGTAGCATGCGGCATGGGCGAAAAGAGACACAATATTCCACATTTAGGTGCTGGGTCAACAAGAGCGCACCGGAAGGTATTTCTTACAAACACTGAACCATTTTTTTTCAGCTCTGGGGTTAGTACCCGCGATCATCCACATGGAAAGAGAGTATCTTACCACTCAGCTATGGCACTTACTCACTTACTTTCCGTCTCTTTACAATACTTTAACAGAGATAATTTGTGTCACCTACAATTTTTTACAGTGGTAAAAGAATTGACTCGAGTTTTTAGACAATTGTACGTCTAAAATCAATGTTTCAGATTCCTGATGATTAAAAAGGACTTGTGGGTAATGTACTTTGCGTTGTGAAGTTTACTGATAAAGACGAGATTTATTTCGTATGAATTACTCAATCTACTAACCCTTGTGTTTCAGTCACGGGCAAGAAGGGCCGCGTCATGGAGCGACGACTGCTCAAAGACTTCCAGATAGGCATGGTGGAGGGCATCGTGAATGACGCCTTGTCTGCAGACAAGGGCGGCGGCAAAGACGTTTTCAGTAAAATAGCCAAGGCGATCGGACGTAAGGCGACTGGGGCTGGAAGCAAGAAGAAAGACTGGAATGCAATCGCCAGACAGAAGTCCGTGGGACGTGACCCCATCGGCAGCTCATCCGAAGCCCAGATCCGACGCTCCAGACAGAGTTTGAGACGACACATCATCGAGAACCAAGGCTCTGCACTCACCTCGATGGATCCCGAGAAACTGATCGAATACAACCCGAAGCTTTCCGAGATGCCTCCCTCTGCCCGCGTGGCTTACGCCAAGTTCAAGATGCCTAAGATCAGAGCAGACTACGAAAACAAAGCAGCGGACGGGAAGTCCCTGGCAGATGATGTATTCGACGGCTCTGTGACAGTCAACGAGAAGACGCCGCAAGGTTCCATTGTCAGACCTCGTCCTAAACCACCTTCACGAACAACAAGTATCTCGTCGCAGAAGATTCCCGCGCCAGAGGATCTCAAGAAGCTGACGGAAGAGAAAGACTTCCGCAGCAGAACCCCCATCCCGGAGGATCCCAGTGAGAGGAGAGCGCCCACACCTGAACCCACCGCCGTCAAGACTGAAGTCAAACTTACGGCGGCAGCACCAGCACTGAAACCACCAGAGACGAAAGTGCAACCGCCAACGCCTGTCAAGACCTCTGCCCCTGCACCACCAACGACAGCGGAGCCAAAGACACTGACAACAAAACCATCTCTAACCAAACCTTCTGATCCAAAACCCGCAGCGACGGCAGGAGACAAACCTGTTGCTGGAGTTGCCAAAACAGACGCATCTGCCAAGGCTCCAGACAAGAGTGGTGCAGATAAAGGAGGAAGCAAGAAGGAGGAAGCAAAGAGCACAGGTGTGAAGGGAGCAGAGAGTGGTGAGAAAGCAGCACCAAGAGTTACTAAGCCAGGAGGCAAGTCCAAAGTGACAGGGGAGGTGTTGACAGGATGGCTGTGAGCTGTGAAGTTCTGAAATATGTGTCAGTGAGTCACAAAAACTCTCTTAAATATCATATAGGTCACAGTGACGAAGGACTTTAGAAACCGTTCACATTTCAAAGTATTTTATTGGACAACTATCTTCTTCAGTATAGCGGCCTCGTAACCTGAAGGTCAATAGTTCGAGTCCAAGTCATCGGGAATATTGTTTGGGTAATCAGTACATTGTGGCATCACTCTGGGATCACCACAGATGCTTGCATGATAACCTATTTCTGGAATTGACGTAGCAATATTTCCAGACTGTCCAGATTTCAAGAAAGAATATTTTACATCCAAGTATTTCTTAAATATTATACATCTTCTCAATATGTTTGTTTGTTGAAAATACGTGAACTCTTCGATCGATTTTTCGCCTTTCATTTCCTAAATCTTAATGCGTTTTATCTGAATACATCTTGTCTTTATATTGAAAAATAAAATTATGACATGTTATTAATTAATTATTGGATATAATTTTATTGTAGCTTGATTTTTTTGTGGAATTATTTAATCACCGTGGCCCAGTGAGTTTCCCAGCGAGGCAGTATTTTTTCTGCTCTGTACTTAGATGTTCGTCATACCTCGTGAGGAAAAATGAGTAGCTGCTATGATGTGAGCAGCGACCAGTGGCGGAATTATGAGCGAAATAAGATATATTATATTAAGTGGTAAAAAGTACCCACTAAATTTATAATTATTATCACAAATAAAAAACATTATTGCTATTTTAATTATTATGAATTATTTATTTGGTGTTTTTGGAGTTTATAATGTCTCTTTCAACTGCTCAAGTCATACCGGGTCATTAACGTGAGTTTTACCCTCCATTCGCTACCAGCTACTCAGATTCAATTCACCCAGCCTGGGTTGGGACCGTGGGACGGGAATAGCTAGAATTCCAAGGTGTTGAAATTGAAGGCCTAATATCGCTGGACGTTGTGTTTAAACAATAACTTTGAGGAATTTTGGTAGGTAATAGGTACCACCTATTAAATTTTAAAAGGCGACCTCCGAATCCTCAATATTATAATTTTTCACACGATGCTTTTACGGCAACGGTTTTACGATTTCAGCAACGATAAATTTTATTAGAAATCACGTGTCACGTTTTGTTTGATGTTGATAGCTAGTTTCACATCAATATAGGACATAGAGGTTGCCTGTGAAGCTCGCTCCAAATCACAGCGCTGAAGCCTAGTTTTAAAATAATCAATATCAATCGGTTTATTGATCGGAATAAAGATGCAGGATTTCTCCTCGAAGAATACATAAGATTTTACATCGCTGAGTTCAGAAACAGCAGTTGATTATTTTTCCGGTTCGACCGGTTGATATTAAAACTCGACCACTGCATGTTTCTGGAAATTTAAAATTTTCATTTTTGTCAATCCAAAATTATTCTGAGTTTTGTGATTTTCCCAATATATTTGATTGTCGGCTTCTCAGATTTTCTGAATTCTTATCATTTTAATCAGATAACACTTGAGATAACTCTTCATTTACTATCTCACTAGCAGAAATGACGGCACCACAACCACCACCTGTCTTCATTGACCTATTGCTGGATGATCAGGTACTGTAGCATTCTAACCTTACACCTCACCTAATCTTAGAGATAAAATTGATAAGAATCTTCTTGATAACAGTTATCACACTTCCCTGCTATCCTAAAAAAACATTTGTTTGAATTATGATTACCTCTTACCATGTGATGAAAATTTAGGGGTTGTATGTTTGTGACTATAAGCGGTTTTTTTTTATGTGAACGAAGCGAACCGAAGCTGACCTGGTCACTGAAATTCACTTTTTTTTATTTGACCGGACCGAAAAATCCTGAACAAAGTGGACCGGCTCGTTCATTCGGTCATGGGTTTTGGTTCGGTAAGAAGAAGAAGAAGTGGATAAAAAATCATAATATTATTATTTTATTTTCACCCATTTTTTTTTTTTTTTTTTTTTTTTTTTTTTCAAAACTCCCTGTTATGTGAAGAGTTTTATTGAGACACCTACCTACGCATTAAGTTTAGACATTTTATTTTCTCTTGACTTTTTATTCTCTACTGATTCCTGTATCTTTATTTAGTGCTAGTTATAATTTTATTTTATTCATATTACTTTTGTCATATTACATGGTCACTTGATGGATATAAGTTTATATAGAGTAAAAAACATAGGTAATCAGTTTTTTTAATGAGATTGGGGTTTTCATATATGTAGATTGTTGGGTAATTAAAGTTTAAGGAATTTTAAGGTCCAATGGAAATTGGTCCAATGGAATTTGATTAATTGAATAAAATCAAAATGAAATACAACAGTCGCTTGTTTTCATTTTCATTTCAAAAGCAAAATGTAAACACACACCGAAAATGTAAATAAACCAGAGTCCCAAAATCACTTTTTTTTATTCTTCAAATCTTGGTTGACCAGAGTTGACCGAGCGGTCTCGGTCAGGCTTTTCGTTCACATAAAAAAAACCGCTTTATGTGTTTTGAACCACCCTAGACCCCTACTAATTAACAGAACTCTAAAACCCTAAAAAATTGATATTGCTGTGCTATAAATAAATTATGAATTGTGGCATACATTTATTACATTTAGGGCGGAATTAATAGACAACATCAATAACTTAAGTCGTTGGTAAGTGTCGGTTTACCCTATCTTACACAGTACGCAATCCGTGACTTAGCGCCACAGAGGTATTACAAAAACGTTTATTAATTCCGCCCTTAGTTATTACAAATACAATATCTTGTCCATAGATAGGGACTTAGGCATTGTATGACAGAACCCACGTTTCCTCTCTGGATGTCAATGCTGATCTTTTGCATGAGAAAACTGCCGGCTCTAGGTACTCCATGGATAAATTTATATTTTAAATGTTAAATTAGAGAGAGATAAAGTATATTTATTTATATATACTTTCTTTGTATTAAATTCCAGGGCTTCAGAGTGTCTCCTATTTATTCCACTAAATAGTTTTCACTATAATTTAATAAAAATTATAATTTGTTTCTCTCACAGATCTGTCTTGGTAGCTCAGTGGTCAAGGCCTTAGTCTGGTAATCCAGAAGTTGTGGGTTCCAAACCCAGACTCAACATACAATCCTAAATGGGGAATTTTGTGGCTCAGGATTACTGCTGGATTAATAGGACCTATTGTGTGTGAGCTCATCCTCTAGTGTTGAAATTTCATCTAAATAAATACATTGTTTGCTCAGTGATATATTATTTATATTCCAGGCTTTAGAACTGAGAGTATATCTGAAAAACCTTGGAGCAGAAATATCTGATGAGAAATCTACAAAAGGCATTGAAGATGATCTCCACAAAATAATTGGTGTCTGTGATGCCTGCTTCCAAGATGCCAATGAAGCTGATATTGAAAGTGTTCTGAACTCAATCGTTTCTATGCTAGTTCTTGTAAGTACCAAATTTATTTAGGTTTTTATTTTTATATGCTGTGAATTCTTTATTTTTTGTATTTTCAGATCTAATTCAGGTTTTTATTTTTAGTATATTATATTTTAGGCTTCAAAATAATAATGAAATAATAATGATACATGTTTTTTTATCATATTAGGTTGGTTACTAAGAATTGTTATTGGCAACTGCTAAAATATGTATATTGATCATTCATTTTTCTTATTTATAGTGTCATGGCATTGATAATCAAGAAAAACTTTGCCTAATCTCAACACAACATAATACTTTTGCTAACAACATATATTTCTTGTTGCATTTTCAGATCAATCCAGAGAGAGCAGAGAACCTGATTCTAGCTTTCAGTGAAAAATTGAGCAAGGCATCAGCATCAGAGGCAAAGCTTGGACCTGTTACATTGAGGGTGTAAGTATGTTGTAAGTCACATCTTGTGACTAAAGTGTTGGTTAAGATACTGGGGATATTACAGTAATCTTCTTGTGAGATTAACACTAAATTTTTTGTGATGCTGGGCTTAGTGAGTGTTCTCCAGGTACAAAGTTAAGGTACCTTTAGCAAAAGAAAAGGATATTTAATTTATTTGCTTTATCAATTCAACCCAGCAAATGACAAGCAGCAACAGTCACTTATGTCACTGTCTTGTATCATGTCTAGCTTGTCTGGCATGTGTAGCTCTAAAAAACATGACTAGCTCAGATAATGAAGTTTTTGGCTTTTTTATTGGGAAAAAATCTTGAAATAGGACATAATAAATAACCATTGTTCCTTATACCTATTATATAACTTTATCAATTTTTTATGGATCTAATTTGGATTAACTTAAAAACATCTGTCTTTATTTATCCTCAGACTATGGCTCCTGTTCCAATCTCTTGAGCCCAGCAGCCCCATGAGGTACCACGTCTACTACCATCTGGTGCAGATTGCGCAGAACACAGATCAGATCAAGTCAGTGTTCAAAGACGTGGAACATTTGAAACAGCAGTTTGCCGCATGTCCTCCATCAAATGAGCAAATGCAGAAGCTGCTCCGCCTGCTGCATCAAGCACTGCTGGCTTCCAAACAGAGGTGAGAACACAGTTTCCTCCCCAGTGTAATAGTTCAAATGGAGATCTTTAGTTTGATTATACAGGGTGGACCAAAAAAACGTTTACACCCGTTAATGGTAGATTACTGACGACATTTCTAGGACGGATCTGCAATCCGTTTTTTTCGGATTCGCCTTTATAACTGCACAAAGTGATTTTTTGCAACTTTCTGAAAAAGTCCGACTTTGGCTTATTCTTCAGGTCAGAACTTTTTTCCTGTTTAAGATGAGTTCGTTCTGAACATTTTTGCAGAAAGCCAACAAAATTTCGATGTTTCTAGCTACTCTACTTTGTTTTTTACGGTTTGGTTTGGCATCTTTTTTGACACCTGAATAGAAAAAAAATTCTCATGTAAATTTTTTACACTTTGAAACACTCAAGATTTGCCCGAGCAAATTTTGGCACAGACATGGGCAAGTTTGATAAAAGTTGGCGGCCAACCCAAGGATGCTAAAAAATAATTTTACGATTTCTTATCACGTGATCTTCTGGGTAAACAAACCAGGTAAGTCTCAAAAAATGATGTTCAAAATCTTAAAAGTGTAGACCGTGTAGGGTCGTCTTGTACTCAAAGAGTAATTAGCTATTTATGTCTGATAATTATTTTCCTTGGAATTAATTAAAGGCCAGTCAAATGAATGATTGTTTGTTTCTCGATGATAGTTTTCAAGCATATTTTTCTGCATTCTATGAAATATTATCTTTAAACTTCTTGAGTTTATTTAGTACAAGTTACATTATTATAATTCGGATGCTGAAATGGCAGATACGCATTTAGCATATGGAGTTGCCAACAGGAATATTTGGGATCACGTGAAAAACATAGTTTAAGAAATCTGGTAGCAAGAATCCTGTTGGCATTCGATGACCTGACAGAAAAACCTGGAATCTTCCGCAACATTCGACGGAACATGATGAAGAGGTTCAATCTTTGCATCCAGGAAGGTGGACGCCACTTCCAACAGTTCCTCTAAGGGAATTGAGAAGTGAGAGAGAGAGAGGCAAAGAGCGAAAGAGAGAGAGAAAGGCAAGAAGGTAGAGGGACATCAGTTCTGAGTTAGAACTAAGGTAGTAAAGTCACCATTGGTTTCAAAAATTTGCGTGTGAGGAGAATCCATAGTGTGTAGGTACTATGGCTAAATAAAAAATGGCAACAGTCTTTTTTGTTTTGAAGTCATGAATTTTTTGCTGGCTCTGGCGTTCGGACCGGGTAGACTAGCTTACCACTGAGCTAATCGTGCGCGTCTAATCGTTTCTCATTGAACATACTAACACAAAATGTTTTTTTAAATACCTTTTTGTTTATATCAAAATAGTATAAAACATAATAAAGACTGCAAAAGTTTATTAATTTTACAAAATATTATCTTGTTTTTTTCAGAACCTACTTACATATTTACCTGGATTTATGTCATAAACTCTTTTTCGTTTGGAAAATTCGCTAGTTTTTTTTTCTCTCGTAGGGAAGCATAAGAAAAACCATCCTTACATTATGTGTATTGTGATACCAATAGTATCTGATATAACTCAATTTACAGATGGTATTACCCCCAAAAAACCATAAGTTGTTGGTGTTACAACAGGTCAGATACAGGTATGAATAAAATATTCCATCAGATTTTTTTTGATAATTAAAATAATATTGACCGTCGAGAATTGAACCTCGGTCATGCGATTGTCATTCTCAGCACTATCACATCTAGCTAACACCACTGACAATTTGAGAGGCACGAAAATTATTATTTGAATATTCCTAAACTGGCTGATGAAGGCATGTGAGACCGCGGTATTCAAAAAAAGCAATGTAAACAATTTTTGTAAACAATACAAGACGCCCTTACACAGTCTACAGCTAGAAAACTGTTAGGATTTTTGAAGAGTTTTTGGCAAACATCTAATAATTTTTCCCAGAAGATCACGTGATAAAAAATCGTAAAATTATTTTTTAGCATCCTCGGGGCGGCCGCCAACTTTTATCAAACTTGCCCATGTCTGTGCCAAAATTTGTTCGGACAAATGTCGAGTGTTTTATTTAGTAAAAAAGTTTTTTTAAGTGTTTTTTTCTGTTCAGGTGTAAAAAAATATGACAAAGCAAATCGTAAAAAACAAAGTAGTGTAGCTAGAAACAACGAAATTTTGTTGGCTTTCTGCAGAAATGTTCAGAACCAACTCATCTTAAACAGGAAAAAAGTACTGACCTGAAGAATAAACCAAAGTCGGACTTTTTCGGAAAGTTGCAAAAAATCACTTTGTGCAGTTACGAAGGCGAATCCGAAAAAACGGATTGCAGATCCCGGGCCCGGAAAAGTCGTCATAATCACCATTAACGGGTAAAAAAGTTTTTTTTTTGGCCACCCTGTATAGTTCTTATGAATAAAAAAAAAATTTCTACCAGTGTTGATGGCCGTTGAATGCACCGGGGTCACCCAATTAAGCAAAACCAGCAGGGGAAAGGGTTTTGGTGCTGGCATTCCAGCCCAACCCAAGTGGATGAGGGTTTAAAGTTGGTAGCAGGTTTCGGAGTTTCCCTTTAAATGAAGAGTAACACCCCTATCATGATTGACCATGCAGTTTTTAAAATGACGGTAAACCCCATACCCCCCCCCCCCCCCCAAAAATATGGGTTTGAATACATATTACTTGAAAAATTGATTTTGAAAGACCTGACCACTGTACAATCCTAATTTTAGTGTTGGGGCGTTTCTCATGAAATGACTATTTCCCCACTTTAAATATAACTCCTAGTTAAAAAGTTAAAAATATGTTAAAAAATTTTTCTGATAGATTTTATGGGTAGCTGTGCGGGAAAGGGGAACCAGTCAAAGACTGGCAGCTC
>CM044960.1:2565056-2620098 GCA_024516035.1 Bactericera cockerelli | reverse complement strand
TGTTACATTATTATTATACCTGAACAGTTGTTTCGAGCTCATTTGCTCTCATCAGCAGGTAATAGTTCTGAATATCCATGCCATCAACTTACATACATCTCTATTTATTCAGTATAAACAGAAAAGTGAGAAGTATTTCAATAGTTATATTTTTACAATATATAAAAGACTTCTCCAAGGACATCTTCCCGAGGCAGTGTGCTCAGCACTGAGGCAACAGTACCTCTCTGAACAGCGAAGTTGAATTAATTAGATTAGATTTACATGAATATCAGAACATACCTTAACAGCTGTTTCGAGCTTATTTGCTCTCATCAGCAGATAGTAGTTCTGAATATCCATGCCATCAACTAACATATCTATTTTGATCAGTATAAACAGAAAAGTGAGAAGTTGAATTAATTAGATTAGATTTACATGAATATCAGAACATACCTGGACAGCTGTTTCGAGCTTATTTGCTCTCATCAGCAGGTAGTAGTTCTGAATATCCATGTCATCAACTAACATCTATATTTTAATGAGTAGAAACATATTTTAATATATACTCACTATACATATAGTACAATATGTACATTCATGTACTGTTCCACTATTCAGGAACTAGGAATGCATATAATTGTTTGGATTTGATCTCTAACGATGTAAAGGAGATTTATATAAATATATATTATATTTTTTAACGACCTGAAAATAATTACCGGCCGGGGGCAATCGAGAGATCCGAAATGTTTCACTTAGGGAGCTTAAGTTCTTTGCTTATCCTTAAGTTGTTGAGTTAATTTCTTAAGTAAAGTTTTAATTTTATTAGCCAGGCATCGAACTAATGTTCTTCCGATTAGCTCACGTCGATGGGTTATGCTAATATTGTTGATATACATTAGCAGTATGTGTGTGTGTGTGTGTGTGTGAGAGAGAGAGAGAGAGATAGAGAGAGAGAGAGAGATAGAGAGAGAGAGAGAGTTAGCAGACTTAGCAGACTTAGCGTCTAGAAATGATCTGAAAGAATATTGTCTGACAGAATAGACTAGAAATTATCTGACAGAAGAGACAAGAAATTATTTGACAAAATAGACTAGAAATTATCTGACAGAAGAGACAAGAAATTTTCTGACAGAATAGACTAGAAATTATCTGACAGAATAGACTAAAAATTATCTGAAAGAATAGACTAGAAATTATCTGACAGAATAGACTAGAAAGTTTCTGAAAGAATATACTAGAAATTATCTAACAGAATAGACTAGAAATTATCTGACAGTAGAGACTAGAAATTATCTGACAGAATAGACTAGAAATTATCTGACAGAAGAGACAAGAAATTTTCTGACAGAATAGTCTAGAAATTATCTAACAGAATAGTCTAGAAATTATCTGACAGAAGAGACAAGAAGTTATCTGACAGAGTAGACTAGAAATTATCTTACAGAAGAGACAAGAAGTTGTCTGACAGAATAGTATAGAAATTATCTGACAGAATAGACTAAAAATTATCTGAGAAAATAGACTAGAAATTATCTGACAGAATAGACTAGAAATTATCTAACAGAATAGTCTAGAAATTATCTGACAGAATACTCTAGACAGATTACCTTTCACTAAAGAGAATTATGCCAGCGTCGCAGTCGGTGGCGCGTTGAATGCAGCGGTTCTAGTATGATCACCGAAGCTAAGCAACATCCAGCGACGTGAAGACTTCGTGATGCTGGCATTCCGACCCAACGCAGGCCGGATGGGATTCATGTGGATAGCAGGTTTGTGATTTTCCTGCGAAAGGAGCGTAAGACCTCCGTCGTGATATGAACATGCAGTTGAAAGCGACGTTAAACCCAAATTAAAAAATAAAATTATTATATCATGAAACAATTGAAATTGTTAGGTAAGTACTTCAATATAGAACGACATATCTGTCACGTGTTTTGATTAGATCAGGCAATAATAATCTTATCTAGTAGATTAGAAACGGTAGTCGGCTTGCATCTAGTCGGATATTTGATGAAGCCATAGGCAGTCGAAACTTCCAGCTGACATTTAGTATAACATCAGAAAAACACAATAATTCCGATACCTACCTAAAGATATCTAGGTACTTAGAAAATCATAGTTTCTGGTTATTCAGTTACAAGGGCGTGAAATCGGCACTTAGTTTATTTTATTTATTTTCAAAAAAACCTTACAGTACATACATGAAATGCCTATAATGAAAAATACAACGAGCAGCATTATCGACATTTTGTGTTGTTACAAATAACATATCTTGGTACGCTCTTTTTACTTTTTGACTTGGCGGGGCGGAGCACTACTATGCTCCATGAAAGCTCGAGGGCCCCCCCCTCGAGCTTGGCCCCCCCTCGAAATTCTAACTTGAACGCAGGCTCTCGTCCCGGGCCCCCCCTGCCTTGGATTTTTTTCTAAGTATATTACATATCTACATACGTACATGTTGATTCCTAAACACAATAAACAGTCAAAACCAACTAAATCACAACATAATACTATTTGAGCCCCCCCCCCCTTCTTTTAGACTACATGTTAGGTATTTCAATAAATATTAAAATTAAATAAATAATAAATCAATACTAATTTTAAAAAAATTAAGTAATCTGAAAACCCGGATCTTCCACATCGTTTGATCGAAATCTCGAAAAGTTTTGGTACAAGAGACACATCCACCAATTTTTTCAAGTGCTTTACAGTCATTATTCGTATGGCTTCATTACACCTCTCAAAGTGAGAAGACATGTGTAATAAACTTGATCAAGAAATCTGATGGCAGTGATTGTCTGATCGCCAAAATTGTCAGAACTTTAGCCGCATGTCAATGCGTTGCCCAGAGTGAACCACGAGGAGGCGTACTAACAGTATTATTATTATTATTACTATCGTACACATAATTAAACTAAATTGGGCCGAAAATGCCAACCTATTATTTCCTCGATAACGAGCTGAAATTTTGCCTCAGAAATTCTGAGGCAAATCGAAATTAAGATCTCTGGACCGCGGACAGAAGTCATTGGTGCATATGAGGGTTATGTGGTAACTTTCAGCAATTGTTAGTACGGTGGGCTCATGGAGATAGATTGTTCGACATTTATTTATTTACACTTTATTAATAGGACATATTATATACAGTACAAATAATTACAAATTAAAACACAATATAATAGAAGAAAAAATAAATAAATATATACATAAAACATGTCCTAACTAAAGGATGCACCTGAGTTTGGACCTAGGGTGCACCCGAGATCCGGCCCGAGGCATGGCCGTATATTTATAGTCCCTAACCCAACTCTACACATTGAGGCATTGCCGAACATCGTGTCGGTCCTAAATTCGGACACACCGGAGCGTCTAGGTATGTTGCTTCTACTTGACAGGTGTTTGTGTCTATCTTAGTCGGAGACCACAACACTAGGCCCAGAATTTACACCCTAGATCTTCGACCCTAGACCCTCCTGCTTTTCATTAAAATCATCATCATTATCACCACCATCACCATCCTCATCATCATCATCATTCATTATTCCCTCCTCCTCCCCCACTTATTCTTCTAACTCTTTCTGCAAACATTTTATTATTATCATTATTATTTATACATATTATAGTTAATTTAAGGTACCCTTGACGTTGTACACATACAATTTTTAATGTATAATTTGTACAAAAAAATATAATAAATAAAACTAAATAAATAAATAAACCTACAGCTTGATATAGACGATTTTCGGGACTTCGTTGAGGCCGCTTACATTTAATGACATGGTTGGATTATTCCAACCTATCCACTGAGCTACTTGCTCCGGTAGCTCAGTGGTCAAGGCGTCTGACTGGTAATTCAGAGGTCGTGGGTTCAAAACCTCGCCGGGACATGACAAGTTACATTCCCATTTGCGATTTTTACCACATAGTAATAAGTTAAGTGCTTACTGCTGGAATAAGGCGATATTATTATTATTATATGTGGTACCCCGGGTGCTACCCTAGGGTCCGGGTCTCCGATATGTTCGCGCACTTAAGGACACGGAATTTTGTATCATCATATGCATCATAGGGTGGCGTCATCGTGATCGGTTGTAGCCAGACAGTGGAGGAATAACTCAGTACTTCTACCACTGTCTTTATAAAGAGGTTAATAATTAACATTGTCAGTTTTAAGTTCATAATTTCAACAAACTACACTTACACCATACACTACACAGTGGACACGGAAGGAGCCCAGAACAATGGATCTGGCGTCCAAAGGGTTCACCTATATCAGGGACGGCCAAACTGGGAACCGCGGTTCCCTAGGGAACCGCGGGGTCTATTTTGGGGAACCGCGAAGAAATTTTGAGATTTTTACAAGAATGTTTTTTTTTTTTTTTTTTTTTGAAACCTAGATAAAAAAAAAAGATTTTGCTTTTATTCTGAATATTTTTTTTTTTTGTACCCACCTGTAAACCTGTACCCACCTAATCAAAAACTGCATCGTTGCATGTAGTTGTAGCCTAATACTAATAAATAAAATAATGTACCTTGTTACCTCTGTAGCATTGTAGCAACCTGTAAAATCTTGTCGTAAGGCGTCTGAAGTCTACGAATTATTTTCATACCGCACGGCACGTGCTGTGTGCTGTGTTTTTCTGATATGTCTTCCAAAGAAGAACTGCTATGTATTATTTCTCTCAAGGACCAAACCAGAGGTAAAGATGTGTATGATGCATTCAAGGAATTTGTTAAAAAAAGTGACTTTCCCATCCACAAAAAAGTGTCCATGACAACTGACGGCGCCCCATCAATGACAGGGAGACACAATGGATTCATAGCATTGTGCAAAGCAGATGAAGATATGCCAACATTCAAGTCCTACCACTGTATCATTCATCAACAAGTACTTGCTTCAAAAATATTGAAAGGAAACGATGTCATGACTCCAGCGTTTAAAGCAGTGAACTCCATTCGGGCAAGTAGTTTGAAAAGACGTCAATTTCGGCTCCTTCTTGAAGAATGTGGGGCTGAGGATGGAGAGTTATTATTGCACACTAATGTACGCTGGCTCAGTCGGGCAAAGTTTCTCAAAAGATTCAGAGCACTTCTTCCTCAAATAAGAGAATTTCTAAAAAATTCTGGAAAAAAATATTATCCCCAGTTTGAAGACAAAGAGTGGTTGCTGCACCTGGCTTTTCTCTGTGATATTACAGAGATGTTGAATAATCTTAATTTAAGCTTGCAGGGGAAGGACAAAACACTGATTGACTTACTAGGAAATGTACACCACTTCAAAAACAAAATGAAACTTCTTGTGTCCTCCATCGAAAGCAAAAATCTGACAGCTTTTGTTTGCTTGAATCAGGAAATAGCAGACGAGAGCGAAGTTGATTTGGATTCATTTAAGGAACAAATAACCGAACTCGCAGTTGAATTTGAAAGGCGATTCAAGTAAAAATCGATTCAAGTAAAAATCGAAGAAATGACTAACCTTGCCCAAGAAATATCCCACCTAATTGATGGAAACTCCACAGCAATAATCGATGAAATCTTAAAAATCAAAGGTGATATAGCTGTGAAGGTTCGAGCTGAATCAACAAGTTGTGACTTTTGGAAATACTTTTCTCAAGATAAATATCCATACCTCAGGAAATTGGCTATGTATCTTACAGCCTTTTTCGCTAGTACCTACCTTTGTGAGGCAACTTTCTCTACAATGAATGCTGTTCCCTCTGGGAAAAATGGAACCGCGAGCGCTTCCATTTTTCCCAGAGGGAACCGCTGCAAAAAAAGTTTGGCCACCCCTGACCTATATCAATCCTTCCACCAACATGACATCACACATGGACTCGGAAAGTAAGATAATTAACAAGGGCCCCAGAACCAAGCCAATGCTGGTCAACTCCCTGCTTATAGTCGCCCAGCCAGACTGTTGTATAGTATAGTTTGTATAGTAATAAATTATTATTTTCCACTTACTAAAGTTTTTCAACACTCCTGAACTTACGACGAGTGTCCGATGGAGAGAAATAAAATCAATACCCCCTGTTAGTAGAGGGGGGACGCTCAAATCCAATTTGAACTAAAGTCTAATTCAATTATAAATCCTAGATGACCCCATTAAACTGAAATATTCGCTAATATATCATGTCAGCCCGAGGGCTATGTGCATAATTGCCATTCTTGTAGGAACCCTAACGGTAAGCCAATCTATAATCGTGATTATCAGCACCCAATTAAAACTGTCGTTTATTAATCGGTGTTCAAAAAAATAATTAATAATTAATTTGAAAGTCTCGATGTGTTAATTACATTTTCTAATGTACTTTTTCACCTAAATTTATGTGACGCGTTGATTTTGTAGGCAGTTTTAAATGCTTCGATTTTTTTCTATCCAAAAAACCAGTCAAAATTATTTCTGTTAACATTGTCTTGTTCTGGTAGGTGCGTGAAATAACTAGGTCCTATTTTGAAATTAAAAAATATTTTCATTAATTTAATCAATTTTTGCTTTTCTTATCGGCCAGCATCAATGGCACGTTGAATGCTGGCTATTCCCGGCCCACTCAGGCTGGGTTGGGAAGCCTCCCTTAAAGAGGGATTTTTTTATGTTGGCGTGTTTCAATAATTTGATAACTATTATTAAATTATATACATATTTAGGCACACCTTTATTTCTCGATCCATTTTTTCCTTCTTCTATCATACGGATCTATTATTATTATTTAACACTATATTAATTGGACATATTATATACAACACAGATAATTACAAATTAATATACAATATAAGAGAAGTAAAAAAGAAAAAAATAAAGAAAAAATAAATAAATGTATACATAATAATAATAATTCCGTGTCCGTGAGATAGGTATTGTGATACCTAAATCACGGTGGTGAGAGGATTATATGGACGCCCAGATCCAATGTCTAGGCTCCTTTCATGTCCATTGATTCTATTTGGTTTTAACGTCCTGACTTGAGGTAGGACATATTACATGTCCTAACTAAAGGGCGGGGTTGTTGCCTTTGGCAATCTCTTCCACCCAAACTTTTTTTTACTTTACTAATCTGAAATTGGCTGCTCCTCTGAAATTCCAGAGTCTGTTCAACATGAGGCAAGGCGATTCCAAGGAGGAGCTCCTAGGCTCCGTTCACAACATCGCACGACAGGACTACTGCGTCGAGCCACCGGTGGAAGTCGCGCTTACACCGCAGGAGAAACGATTCCTGTTGGTCGCTGAGCGGGGTGACTGCGCCACGGTGAAAAAGTAAGAATTATGTTATTGCTTGAAGTTATGTATACCAGTAGCCTGTTCCAGACACACTTTCCTTTCTCGTAATCATCTTAGAAGCCAAATAAAAATGGCTTAGGATGGGTTCTCTGTATACAAAAATCATCTTAGAAGCCAAATAAAAATGGCTTAGGATGGGTTCTCTGTAGGTATACAAAAATCATCTTAGAAGCCAAATAAAAATGGCTTAGAATGGGTTCTCTGTATACAAAAATCATCTTAGAAGCCAAATAAAAAGGGCTTAAGATGGGTTCTCTGTATTGGTACAAAAATCATCTTAGAAGCCAAATAAAAATGGCTTAGGATGGGTCCTCTGTATACATAAAAAAATATGAAAAATACAACAAATGATTTATTTATTATTATTATTCATCTCTAAATCTTTCATTCAACGGTCACACAACGCACTCTAGTTATTGCGTTCAAATTAACCCATCAGAGTGCGCTGTGTAACAGTTGAAAGGGAGATTTGGAGAGTAGACAGTGTTTCTGGAGCGGGCCATAGGTACCGTCGGATTTTTTTTCTTTCAAATTAATGTGGGGCCAGATTATAAAACAGGATTAAGGTTAAGATGAGCCAGACTGTCCCTCAAGTCGGCCGGTAACATTCGGTTTTCATCCCATCTCTGGTTCTTTGAGAATAATACATTTTCTGTAGTTTTTTTTTTTTTTAAGTGGGGTTTAACGTCGCTTTCAACTGCCATGGTCATATCACGACGGGGGTTTTAGCCTCCATTCGCAGGAAACTCACAAACCTGCTACTCACATTGACCTCACCCAGCCTGAGTGGGGCCGGGAAAAGCCAGCGTCACGAGAATTAGAATTTGAATGGTCACCCATCCAAGTCTTAACCTCGCTGGATGTCGCTTAACTTCGGTGTTCTGAAGGGAACCGGTGTATTCAACATGCCATCGACGCTGGCTCTGTAGTTTTTAGTTGGAATTATTTGGTCTTGTATGGCCGGTGTATTGGTTTCTTTGTAGAACTCTCCTTTTCCAGCCATTTGAATATTACTATTAATAATAATATCGCCTTATTTTTAGTGCCCCGATTAGAACTATTAAGTCCCGTTATTCCAGCAGTGAACGCAAGACTTATTATTATGTTGTAAAAATCCCAAATGGGAGGATAACTTGTCATGTCCCGGCTGGGTTTTGAACCCGCAACCTCTGGAATCTCTGGATTCACAGAGTGCCGCCTTCACCACTGAGCTACCGGTATTATTATTATTTCTCCCCAGAATGCTGGATGAGCTGAAAGACAAGCCAGAAGTGTTCAACATAAACTGTGTGGATCCACTCAACCGCTCCTCCCTGATAGCTGCTATCGAAAACGAGAATATTGAACTGATTAATATCCTGCTCGAACACAACATACAGGTAATAATAAAAGTACAATCTTTAAGTACTTAAAATACTGAAAGTACTTTTGTACTTCAAAAATTCCTTTAAGTACAACAGTACTTAAAGGGATTTTTATCACACAAAAAATTGGTCGGAATTCGAACCAATGGTCCTCCCGCTACCAGACTAGCTCCTAAGGTAATTTACTAGCGCCTAGCCCACCGATTTTTTCAATTTGCAAAATTGAAAAAATCGAATTGATTCTTTTTTTCGATTCAAAATCGATGCACAATAAAGCGGCGAGTCCACCTTATCGTGTAACATGGAGGTTGGTGGTTCGAGTCTCTAGCTTGGTAAAAAATTATCAGTAATAGAGATAAAAAATTATCCATTCGATTCACTGAATCGAATCTTCATTTTCCATTGAATAAAATTACTGAATATCGATTCTTTTTTTCATTCGATTCACTGAATTAATTCTTCATTTTTCAATTTAATTAGGTACCTATCTACGGAATTGATTCTATTTTCCATTCAATTCACAGAATCGAATCTTCATTTCATTTACTAAATTGTCTTTTTTTTTTCATTAAATTCACTGAATCGACTCTTCATTTTTCAATTTTATAAAAATTAATAATGTTCTTTGTTTTTTTTTTTTTTTGCATATTTCTAAGTTTTTTTTTAATTTTATTAATTTGTTGTTGTTGATTATTTTGTAAAAAAAAAGTGTAAAAAAAATAATAATAATAATTTACTAATGTTCTCAATTGAATCCTCACCCCTCACCTCCACAGGTCAAGGACGCACTCCTCCATGCCATCAAGGAGGAGTACGTGGAGGCGGTGGAGATTCTGCTGGAGTGGGAGGAGAAGATCCACGTCCACGGGCAACCCTACGTGAGTCCCGCCCCTTTCCAGTAGCTTCGTCGATAAGGCGGCGGACTTGTAACCTGAACGTCGGTGGTTCAAGTCCCGGTTTCAGCGTGCATTTAGTAGAGCGAGTTTGATTAGTTGTGATAATATCACGAAACTGATGAACACATATTTATATGATGAGATAAACAAAACTTAATATCTTTCGCAGATTTTTTTAAATTGCCGGTCCAGCAGCACCGAAAATGGTAATACAAAAAGTCTAACCTAGCTCAGGGATAGAGAGTAGACCAGTGTCTCGCTAGAGGATTATAAACACAGAACAGACTAGTTAACTCTATCTAGTTATATAATAATACATAGAACTAGTTAACAGCTAGTTATATGTATTAAAAAAAAGCCAAAGTTGTCACGATGGTTGATCGCACATAGAAATACATTTATGTGGTTCAGGACGAGCCAACTTTTCAAATAAAGTTGGATACAGGCCGGAGTAACGGAGCTATAGCCTTAGATATTTTTTTTTTGTTTTTGTTTAAGTGCAATACAAAACAGGTGTATTGATCTCTACAGTTGTTGTCAAAGTGAAAGTTAATTGATAGTGTCCATAACTAATCCTGTTTCATAATTCGGGCCTTAGAGACCATCACTCCTCCAGCTGTAGCCAAGCTGGCTACAAGAACAACTAGCGCCTTAACCAATGCATGTTTTCATGGATTTTTTTATTTATCCTTTTTATTTTATCCTGTCCCGGTAGCTCAGGGGTAAAGGCGACACTCTGTGAATCCAGAGTTTCCAGAGGTCGCGGGTATGAAACCCAGCCGGGACATGACATGCAAGTCGGTGGTTCAAGTCCCAAACATCGGGAATAAAAACAACAACATAATGAACAATATAGACAAGTTATCCTCCCATTTGGGATTTTTACCACATAATAATGAGTTTTGGGCTTACTGCTGGAATGACGGGACTTAATAATTCTAATCAGGCAGTATAAATAAGGCGATATTATTATTATTATTATTTTTCGTTTCAGAGTTGGGAGGCTGTGGACCGATCCTCCTCTACTTTCACCCCCGACATAACGCCCCTGGTGTTGGCCGCCCACATGAACAACTATGAGATCCTCAAGATCCTGCTGGACAGGGGCGCCACACTGCCCATGCCGCACGATGTCAGGTACGACGCTAGTGATAAGGCGGGGTGAGGGTAGAAAGGGAATAATACTTAAGCCCAATTTTTTTACTTATCTTATCCAAGCAGTCTGGCTGGGGGACTATAAACAGGGAGTATACCAGCAGTCTGGCTGGGGGACTATAAACAGGGAGTAGACCAGCAGTCTGGCTGGAGGACTATAAAAAGGGAGTAGACCAGCATTGGCTTGGTTCGGGGGCCCTTGTCAATTATTAGCCTCCTTGTAGACAGTGGTAGAAGTGCTGAGTCATTACTCCACTGTCTGACTACCATCGTTCACGATGACGCCACCCTATGATGATGATCCTATATTTCATTTAAAGATTCCCCAAGTGGGAAGATAATTTGTCATGTTCCGGCTGGATTTCGAACATGCGACCTCTGGATTACCAGACCGACGCTGAGCTACCGGGACAGGCTGTAGTGTAATACAGTCAAAACTGGACATAAGAGAACAATTTTCAGGTCCAATTTACGTCTCTTTAAGGAAAAATCACCTCTTTTTATTAGAGAAACCTGGTTAATAAGAGAAAAAAATTCCGTTAGTTGAGTTCTCTTATATGCAGGTTCGACTGAACATATTCGTATTAAACCTGGATATAAGATCAGATTTTTTTTCTCTTATATCCAGATTTCTCGTATAAAGAGGTTATTTTCCTTTTAAAGATGTAAATTGGACCTGGAAATTGTTCTCTTATATCCAGATTTCCCACAAAAAGAGGTTATTTTCCATTATAAAGAGGTAAATTGGACCTGGAAATCGTTATCTTATATCCAGATTTCTCATATAAAGAGGTTATTTTCCTAGAGAGAGAAAAAAACGTTATATTTATTATAAAAAAATATAACAAAGATGCTGTCAGCATTTTTGCTGATTGCCAGTACACAGCATATCCATCAGTTAATACATTTTTTTTTCTTCCTAGAAACAATTTTTTTTTTCTTCTTTTTTTTCTGTTTTTTTTTTGCTTCTTTTTTTTTTCATACTCCGTGGATGTGGTTATGAATGATGTGTATTGAATCTTTCAGAACTGTCTCACACATTTCTTGGAATTGTTAGAGGTAAATTAGACCTGGGAATGGTTCTCTTATATCCAGATTTCTCATATAAAGAGGTTATTTTCCTTTATAAAGAGGTAAATTGGACCTGGAAATCGTTCTCTTTTATCCAGATTTTTCATATAAAGAGGTTATTTTCCTTTATAAAGAGGTAAATTAGACCTGGAAATTGTTCTCTTATATCCAGATTTCTCATATAAAGAGATTATTTTCCTTTATAAAGAGGTAAATTAGACCTGGAAATTGATCTCTTATGTCGAGGTTTAAATTCTGTCCAGATATCTAATATACACTATATGTATACAGGTTTGACAGTATTTGAGTATATTTCCTATGGCAATCTCTTCAACCCAACCTCTCCCTCAGGTGCGGGTGCGACGAGTGTGTCGCCTCGAGCGAGCACGACTCCCTCCGGCACTCCCAGGCGCGGATCAACGCGTACCGCGCCCTCAGTTCTCCGTCCCTGATAGCTCTCTCCTCCCGGGACCCCCTGCTGACGGCTTTCGAACTCTCCTGGGAGCTGCGACGACTGAGCACCATGGAGGCGGAATTTCGGGCCGACTACCACGTGAGTTACTTTTTTTTTAACGTCGCTTTCAACTGCATCACGACGGGGGTTTTACCCTCCATTCGCAGGAAACTCACAAACCTGCTACCCACATTAACCTCACCTAGCCTGGGTTGGGCCGGAATGCCAGCATCACGAAGTCTTCACCTCGCTGGACGTTGCTTAACTTCGGTGACCCAACGAGAACCGGTGCATTCAACGCGCCATCGACGGTGGCTTGAGTTACTTTGCTTTCCGAGTCCCTGTGTGATGTCATGGTGGTGGAAGGATTGATATGGATTGAACCCTTTGGACGCCCAGAACCATTGTTGTGGGCTCCTTCCGTGTCCAGTGAGTAGTGTATGGTGTATGTGTAGTTTGTTGAATTTTTTTTTTTTTAAAGAGTATTTTAATGCTTTATTTAGAATCAGTATACATATAGTTTACAAAGCAACACTTTCCCTAAGCTAATACAAAAAATGTGGGTTTCTAAGGAATTATGCCTTTAAAACTGACAATTCTAAAAATATTTCTTAAT
Source organism: Bactericera cockerelli (assembly GCA_024516035.1). NCBI lineage: Eukaryota > Metazoa > Arthropoda > Insecta > Hemiptera > Triozidae > Bactericera > Bactericera cockerelli. Next base: position 2,607,278 of record CM044960.1, on the reverse strand, counting down.
TTTGATAGGGACTTTAAAATGAATGTGAGTAATGATCAACGAAAGGGTTGAGTGGAAGAGATTGCCACAGGCAATAACCCCGCGCTTTAGGTAGGACATTAGCTCTATTCTCTTTTGGCGGACTACCACGTAAGTAATGATCAACAAAAGGGTTTCTTTTTTTTTTCTTTCTTTTTTTTAAAGGAGAGGTGGTAATAAAATCTGTAGACGAACACTAGATTTTACCCTAGTGAACAGTGTGAGAGTACTGAGATGCGGACAACAGTGCATCATTCTGGGTGGAAGAGATTGCCACAGGCAATAACCCCGCCCTTTAGGTAGGACATTAGCTTTTTTGTTCTTGTTTCTTTGTTCAATCTATTGTTTGTATAATCTAACCAGGTAAGATATTATTATTATAAGTATTATGTTTTATTAGGTAAGACAAAAATACAGTAAAATACAATGAAATTATAAAGAAAAAATATTTTATAATTTCATTGTTTTATGTCTATATTTTTATCTTACCTAATAAAGTATAATATAATAATAGTAATATATTACCTGGTTGCAGGGTTTTTAGTGAAACCCTTACAATTAACACTGCGACTTAATTATTAGATCTATTGTGTCCAGTTGATTCTATTTGGTTTTAACGTCCTGATTGAGATAGATAGTCAGGACGGGGGTTTTGCCCTCCATTCGCTGGAAATCGTACCAGCTACCCACAGTAACCTCACCCAGCCTGGGTAGGGCCGAAAATGACAGCCTCACGTGTTTGGAAGAAACAGAATGTTCTACAAAAATTCTGCCCCAACCGAGTCTAATTTTACCATTATTTGTTTGTAGATTATGTTAAATCAAGTTAAATCAAATGAAAGTTTATTCAAGCGAGAAAAATAGCACTATCCCACAAAACAAGAAAATCAATGATTTGTGGGTAGTTTAGGACATGTTATGTCAGTTAATATATCATCTATTTAGTATTTAAGTTAATCTTACGTATACCTATTGTATTTTCAATGTATTGTCATCATCAATAAAAATCAATTGTCCTTTTAATAAAAGAGTTTAATCATAATAATTAATTTCTCGCTTTCCTCAGCAAATAAGCTGAATTGGAACCAGTTGTTCTCATATATGTATTAATTTTGATATATATTATGTAATATTTCTTTTCCAAATAAAGGTTTATTTATTTATAATTTCTCGGTTGCCAGGAGATGCGCGGGATAGTCCAACAGTTCGCGACCTCTCTCCTGGACCAAACCCGGACCTCCTATGAGTTGGAGGTCCTGCTCAATCACAACCCTGGCGGGGACGTGTGGCAACCTGGCGAGCGGCAGAGTCTGGAGCGGCTGAAACTTGGCATCAAGTACAAACAGAAAGAGGTGCGTCCTAAGACGTAGTTTTCTTTCTAACCAAAGTTAACCAAACGGGCATAAAATGAACCAAACTGGAAGCACTACGGGCAGTAGTCACATTGTAGTGGAAGGAACCGACCTCAGTATTTTTTCTTTTGGAAGTTAACCAAAATGGAAGTAGAAAATTCTTGATTCCAGTTCTTTTATAGGTTAAGTCCATTGTTTATCTTTAAAAGTACCGAAACGCATTTTTCTTTTACGAATGTGGTGAAGTGGACCTTGGAATAAAATGGAAATATTTGGCAATATCGAACCTGGAATTTTTTTTTTAATCCAAAAGAAAAATAGGCCTCTAGTAGCTCTAGTAATCCAGAGGTCGCAGGTTCGAAACCTAGCCGGTCGGTACATAACAAGTTTTTATGTATCGTGTCAAGTACTCTGGTAGTCAAGTGGACGTGATAGTCTGGTAATCCAGGTCTAGGGATCCGGCGCGGCGGTTTGAATCCCACCCAGTGCATAAATATTTCCTCATTACTTTGAGTTTGTGACCACATAATAATAAGACTCTGAGGGTCTTAAATATTATGTGTTTGCTCAAAGCATTTTCTACCACCTAACTCTCAGAGTCTTATTATTATGTGGTCACAATCTCAAATTAATGAGGGAAAAATTCATGCACTGGGTGGGACTAGAACCAACGGATCCCTACGCTTCCTGAATTACCAGACTACCGGGTTAACCACGTGACTACCAGTGCACTGGTAGTAAAGTGGGGCACCTTGATGAATCTACTGACCGCTTCCTTTGATAAAATTAAATAACGCAATCAGAGTGAGAAAGTTTTTTTTTTTTTGAAACTTTTGTATTTTTTTCTTTAAATTTAAAACAGCTCTTCGAAACGCAAGCCATCAGGAATTGTGCTCATAATGCTGACAGCATTTCCTCGTTGAATAGCGATTGATATTTTTTGGATTAAGATTTGATATCTTAATATATAAATGTCAAAGTCACTGACTGACTGACTGATCATCGCTCTACAGCCCAAACCGTAAGTCCTAGGAAGCTGAAATTCGGTAGGTAGCTTCGTCTTATAGTCTAGATGTGCAATAAAAAATTCCCACTACAACACCTGCCATTGGCGAAAAAGGATTTTTTGCTTTCACGGCCATGCCTCGGCCCGCAAAGCGGGCGACAGCCCGCTAGTTTCGATATATTTTGGCAATTGATATTTCTAAACTGAAGTCCTCCTCACCTCACTGGGTTCGGCTTTCAGTTCGTGGCGCATCCCAGTGTGCAGCAACTGCTGGCAGCCCGCTGGTACGAAGGACTCCCGGGGTTCCGTCGCAAGACAATGATCGCTCAGATGTTCGAGGTGGGTAAGATGGGCGCCATGTTCGCTATGTACAGCACCATGTATATGATGGCCCCCGAGTCGGAGCTGGGGAAGTTCCTGAAGAAACCTTTCGTCAAGTTCATCTGTCACTCGGCCTCGTATGGGTTCTTTTTGAGTGAGTACATTTTTTTATTTTTATTAATTATTATTAACGTAATTATCTAAAAAATTATAAGATAATAAGACATATGTATTCGAGATTTTGAAAAAAAAAATTGCTCAAAAAAACCACCCTGTATGTAATATTTTAGATTTAAAAAAGTACTAAGGAACCATTTAGAAGTAAAATTATCAAATAAAATTCAGGTCAATCCATTTAAAAATCGAAAGTTGACACCTCAATTTCTGACTTTTGAACCACCCTGTATAAAAAAATTCATGACTGAAACCGCATAATTAGGACATGTACCCTTGATTTTTTTATTTTTCAAAAACTCTTTCAGGGGCAAAGTAATTTGAGGTGTCTAACTTTGGTGGGACACCCTGTATACACACATAATTATGTCCCACTGCAATTTGGACTTGTATTATGATAGTCTTATATTATGATAGACTTATATTATGATGAGGTGCCGGCCCTCAGTCTCTCTTTCTACTCTTTATTGACCGCTATCTTTTCTTATCATGCCTATTCCAGTGCTTCTGGCTCTGGCCTCACAGAGGGCGGAGTATCTCGCCATAGAGTGGTTTGGGCCCGACTGGATGCAGGAGATTCTGATGGAATGGAAGAGGAAGGAGAGGGGGTCCATGCCCACCCTGATCGAATCGGGCATCATCTTCTATATCTTCAGTAAGTTTCTTGGCGTCTTTTATTTCGGTCAGTGAAAACAGAAAAGTGAGAAGTTGTACTAACATTTAGCAGGATTTTTCTTATGGAGCTCATCCACACAACAACGCAATGAGAAAATTAAATAATGATAATTTCGTGCCCGCGAGAAAAAAAGCTTTACAGACACCTGTTGAGAAATAATAATGATAAAAACACTCAACAGCAACACCTCCAGTGGATGTTGTTATTATTATTGTAGCAGCAAAAGCTGTGCCGAGGGGGTGTTCCTTTGCAATTGATTTCGTAGTATTGCTCAGCTATTCCCAGGAGCAAGAGGAAGGAGGAGGAAGGTTTAGCTATTGCCAGCTCATCCCGGCCCAGATATTATATGTGAATTATTTCCAAGACAAACCATCGTGAAGAATTTTACCTTTTTTTAGGCTGATTAGAGTGATTAGGGTTGGTTCCGGTTAGTAGACTCTTAGACAGGGAGAACAGCGTGTGTTCCTAGATTCTTTTCAAGTCCCGGCTGCCACGCGGGACTGATCGGATGTTCTATTCGAGTACGTGAAGGACATGTGGACTTCCTCACTTTGAATAGAAATTCGTGTCATATGCACACCAAGTCATTTTTAAAAATGTCTAGACTAGTCTAGAGAAACTTAGCGATGAAAGCTCTCTTTTTCCAGGTCTGGTGTGGGGAGAAATGAGAGCCCTGTGGTCAGACGGACTACTAGAGTACGTGACAGACCTGTGGAACATTGTAGACTTCCTCAACAACATTTTCTATATGCTCTGGATCTTCCTCCGCTTCACGGCTTGGTTCCTTGTTCAGGTATAGAATCCTCTCATGGACTGGATTAGAATCCTCTCATGGATTGGATTAGAATCCTCTCATGGATTGGATTAGAATCCTCTCATGGATTGGATTAGAATCCTCTCATGGACTGAATAGATTTAAAAAAAAAGATGAGTGCTTCACAGCCTTTTATTTTGTAGGTAGGAAACAGATGTACTGTAGACGCTGTGTTGTAGATTGCCCATCCCGTGGTATGCTTCCTCTCTAATGGGTTATTGATTAATAAACTGATTAATAACACTATGGACGAAACTGATAAGGGTGATATTATGGAAGAGACTGTCATCTGTCGGCACTGTCGCCCTTAATCAGGTTTTATAATAATAATAATAATAAAAATAACACCCTTTAGTGGAAGGTAACCACCAGGCGAGGCTAATGATTAAAGCATTTTCTACCACCTAACCATCAGAGTCTTATTATTATGTGGTGACAAACTCAGATCAATGAGGAAAAATTCATGCACTGGGTGGGATTCGAACCAACGGATCCCTACGATACCTGGAATACTAGACTAGGTTTTGAATGTTTTCATGGTGTCCAGCCAAAATTAGCTGGTTGGCTCGTCCTGAACCTAGTATTTCAATGTGTAATTATTTAATTAACTATCATGGTTAGGTGGTAGGAAATGCTTTGAGCATTAACCTCGCAGGGTGGTTATGGTTACCTTCCACTAAAGAGAGTTATTATTATTATCGTGGTAATTGATTGGGCATAAACCATCATGAGCACTTAGGCTTTTCTTTTATGAGCCATTAAACCCTATGGAAAACTGCAAGCAAGCCTGGGTTGTTAGGGCTGGCTAGTCTGTTCTCTGATTGTAGTCCTCTATCAAGACACTAGTCTTCTCCTTGATTACGTTAAACATACAAGAATCGCTAGGCCGAAACAGCTGTCCTGAGGTGTCGGGAAGTTTAAACATCGAAAAAGCGTAGGTTCATTAGTTACCATGAAGTCAGAGTAAAGAATTTCTTCTTTTGTTCTCATTATTGCAGAAAGAGCTCAGTCTAGGAATGGAGCCTTGGTACCCGAAAGAGAAGTGGCATACGTTTGATCCTCATCTGCTGTCCGAAGGAGCTTTTGCAGCTGGCATGATTTTCAGGTAACTTCCTTTAGTACGTGATGTTGTTGTTGTTGTTGTTGTTGTTGCAACCGGCTTGGCTACAGCTGGGGAAGTAATGATTTCAAGCCAAAATTAAGTTAAAAAGTTGCCTCGTACTGAACCACATACATTTCAGAACGATCAACCATCCATCGTGAGGACTTGAACTTTTTCTGTACAATCTCTGAGAAACTGCGAGCAACTCTGGCTTGTTAGGTTTGGCGAATCAACTGTCCTCTCCCTGTTTTGGTGCTATTCGTTCATTATTATATGTGGTTAATTTCTCTTATGAGTGAGGAAAACTTCATTTATTCAGTGAGATCACGTCGTGATATAACCATGCAGTTGAAAGCAACGTTAAACCCAAATGAAAAAAAAAAATCAGTCAGAACACTGAGATTTGATTTAAGAACCAATGAACTCCACGCTGCCTGCTTTACCTACTAGCGCCAAAAATAAATCTATACAGCCTTATTATTGAAATTGATTACAAGTTAAAAACAAGGTACAATTCAATAATTTTACATAGAACTTAAAAAGAACATGTGAAAAGAGTGAAAATGCAGTAAAAGAAAGTAAAATTAGATCATATTGAGTAATAATAGTTTTTTTTTTGGGGGGTTTTTTCCAAAACCATTTGACCACTTAAGAATGGATCTGAAATGTCCGTTTCTCGTTTCAGCTTTCTCAAACTGGTGCACATTTTCAGCGTGAATCCCCATCTAGGACCTCTGCAGATCTCTTTGGGTCGCATGATCATTGACATTATCAAGTTTTTCTTCATCTATACACTGGTGCTCTTTGCTTTCGGCTGTGGTATGTATATGACCTAGTTGTTGTAGTTTTTGTTGTTTTTGTTGTTGTAGTTATTGTTGTTGTTCTTAACGCTATTCACTTCATGCAGTCAGTTTCTATATTAAGGAAAGCCACTGCTGCTCTGGAGTCCGTCCTTAATTAGTTGGTGTGCAGGCTGTTTAAATTCCTATAATACCTTGTGGTTTTAATTACTTGCATCTATAATTTTATATAAAAAGGTATTAAGACAGAACATTCTGTTTATTAATACGCGGTTCAGACATGCGAATTGTCAGGTATTTATGTCTGCCTGCTTAACCTCATTGGTAACCGAATTTGAGTTGTCAACTAAAAAGTCCTGAGCTAAGTAGATGTTGTTTAATGATTACCTGATTTTACTCGCCTTTTGTTGTGTTTTTTCTTGGTATATATTTTTCTCTCTCTCTCCAAAGCTGAACCACTATTCTAGTGAAACTCATATCTTGTGAGAACACTATGTCCAGGGCGTAGTTAATGCCTTGGGCATTCTCTTCCATTCAACCTCATTTTTTTGTCCACAGGTCTGAACCAACTGCTCTGGTACTATGCAGATCTGGAGAGAGCGAAGTGTTATCACCTGAGAGATGATTATGCTGATTTTGACGGCCAGGACAAAGCCTGCAGCATTTGGCGACGATTTTCCAAGTGAGTCAGCTCATGATAATCCATAATTCAATTAAATTTAGGCGTTCCAATCTTGTGAGTTCTACCCTTCAACCAGTTGTGCTAACTTCTAGTCGGAGGCTGGCTTACAGTTTCAAAGGGTTTAATGGATCAAAAAGAAAAAGCCCAAGTTCTCACGATGGTTGATCGCAAATAGAAATTTGTGGTTCAGAACAAGCCAACTCTTCCAATTAAGTTGGCTAAAGAACACATATGACATTGAAAATCAAAGGTTTGAAAATGAACTTGGGATCATCTCCAAACTTTTTTCCCGAAGTAGCGTTTTACAATACATTTTTCGTTGGTTTGTTAGTTATCTTTGTTAGTTCTGGGCTTAATAGCTTTATTAATTTATGCTTTACCCTTGTTAGATTACCTATTATTATTATTATCTTCTAAATTACAGGGTTGGGTGGAAGAGATTGCCACAGGCAACAACCCCGTCCTTTAGTTAGGACATTAGCCTTATTCTCTTTTTTGTTCTTGTTTCTTTGTTCAATCAATTCATTTTTTTCTTTATAATTTCATTTTACTTCCGAGAAATTTCTAATATTAGAAAACGCAAGTATTGTGTTCTTTTTCACTGTATATAATTTTGTCTTACCTAATACCTAATAAAGTATAATATAATAATAATATTAAAGTCAGTTAATTTCTTTCACATTTCAGCCTGTTTGAAACATCGCAGTCCCTTTTCTGGGCTAGTTTTGGTCTGGTGGATCTCACGGCTTTCGACTTGACAGGGATCAAGAACTTCACCAGATTCTGGGCGCTCCTCCTGTTCGGTTCCTATTCCGTCATCAACATCATTGTGCTGCTCAACATGCTCATCGCCATGATGTCCAACTCTTACCAGATCATTTCGGTGAGAATAATAACAAGGGTTGGAAGACAGAGATTGCCATAGGCAATGCTCACGCCTTTTTTACATTTATTGTCATTTCTTACTTTGATGTCAAATAAAGAGTCTTATTATTATATTATTATAGTAGTGCTTTATTAAATTTAGACTGTCGGATCGAGACAGTAATGTTAGCGTAATGGGACAGAAAGTCCCATTACGCTAACATTTAATAATAATATCGCCTTATTTATACTGCCTGAGTAGGACTATTAAAACCCATTGTTCCAGCAGTAAGCCCAAGACGTATTATTATGTGGTAAAAATCCCACATGGGAAGATAATTTGTCTATGTTGTTGTTTTTATTCCCGATGTTTGGGACTTGAACCACCGACTTGCAGGTTACAAGTCCGCTAACGATTGAATACATTGAAAAAATTGGCATCGGAACGGTTTCGTTGTAGTACCCAGGACTGAAAAAGAATCTAGGACCACGGGTTGTTCCCCCTGTCTTAAGAGTCTACTAACCGGAACAAACCCTAATCAGCCTAGCTAGCTGACGCAGTAAAAGGGTTTCATTGGGCTTATGCAGGAAAAAAAGCCAGAAGTATCTACTCATGATGGTTGGTTCTTCAAATAATTAACATCAATATGTGCCCCAAGACGAGCTGGAAAAGCTGGACAATGGGTGGAAGAGATTGCCATAGGCAATAACCCCGCCCTTTAGTTAGGACTTATGTTTTTATATATTTTCAATTCTTTTTCATTTTCATTGTATATATTGTTTCCATTTTTTTCATTGTTAAATTAATTATTTCTATGTACATAATGTCCATTTATACCTAATAAAGCATTGTATAATAATAATAATAATAATGACAATGCTCCAAAAATGCTTAAATTAATTGCAAAGAAAACATACTCCATTTTATCTATTATCTATTAATTCGGTTAGAGACCATCACACTCCCCTCGGTATGGCTTTTGTCGCTACAACATCAGCAACAAATCGGAGCAAAATTAAATAATTTATTCAACCAAACGAGCACAATACTGCCCAAAGTAAAAAAGCTCAATATTCAAGAATTTCATTCATTCCTAATACCTATTCGATATAAAAATGTTATTATTATTATTATTGTTGTTGTTGTTGTTGTTGTAGCCAGCTTGGCTACAGCTGGAGGGGGGAGTGATGGTCTCCAGCCAACTTATTTCAAAGTTGTCTCGTCCTGAATCACATATTTCTATGTGCGATCAACCATCATGAGGACTTGGACTTTTCTTTATAAGCCATTAAAACCTTAGGAAAGTGCAAACTAGCCTAGCTTGTAAGGTTTGTCTAGTCTTTTCTCTGTTTATAGTCCTCTAGCGAGACACTGGTCTTCTCCCTGTTTAATGTCCCCCAGCCAGACTGTTATTATTAAAACATGTTAGATCAAGTTTTATTTACAATAAAGTAGGTAGGGTTAAGGGGGGTAATTACGAACGATTTTGAGCTACATTTTATAAACATATCTGTAACCCTGAGTTGCTTTTGTAAAATCCATGTCTTGTGATTTTTTTGGTATATAGACTTATTTAGCATTCTAATGGTGCATTATAAATAGTTTTGTGCATACTGTAGTATCTGTTTAGTGGTGTTCTTATTTACCCCCGCCTGTTCGCATTTACCCCCGCCTGACGGGGGTAAATGCGAACACATTATACAATATTAAAAACGAACTTTTTAATGGCAATATGTGCTTTTTATGTACAAATAATACACCAAAATTGTACTTTGTGTCTTTAGCCACCTGTATGACAATATGCAAAGTTTATGGACACACAGGATAGTGGTTTGAATCCTAACCACGAAGGTAGTCAGCTCTTATCAAAAAGGGTATCTCTATCTTACAAATAATAGTAATAATAATATCGTGTCTGTGAGATAGGTAAAGATACCTAAATCACGGTGGTGAGAGGATTATATGGACGCCCAGATCCAATGTCTAGGCTCCTTTCATGTCCATTGATTCTATTTGGTTTTAACATACTGACTTGAGGTAGACAGGACGGGGGTTTCACCCTCCATTCGCTGGGAATCGTACCAGCTACCCACATTAACCTCACCCAGCCTGGGTGGGGCCGGAATCGCCAGCCTCACATGTTCAGAGGGGACAGAATTTTCTGTGCGAAAAGTCTGCTCCAACCAGGAATCGAACTAAGGATCTTTGGACTACGGGCAGTAGTCACAACCATTACGCCATGGAGGCTGGTAATAAAAGCATAATAATAGTAATAGTTAATTATGAGAGCTTTTGAAAGGTGTTTTATAAAAAAAATTAATTTTTTTTTTACAGATTTTGGTCTTATCAATAGTTTCTAGGTCATTGTCAATCTCAGATTTGTCTTCTTCTACCTTCACTTCTTTCTTCTTTTTTGAAACTGTTCCCCCTATATTTCTTTTCGTTTTCTACACTTTCATTTTTCTTTCTTTTGCTATATTCAAGTACACAAATACCTTCATTGGGTCCAATACATTAGGGTACTAATATCTTGGTACTTCTTACAACCTCCCAGTATTTCAGGATTTTGAGCCTTACGTTTGGAAAATTCTACTTTGGTTTGCGGAATCTCAAAACACTGCCGTTGCTCTTCTGACAGCCAGGTTGCCATTAAAAACATCTAATACGATAGCAGATATCATTTGTGCTTCTGTATACAAAGGAGGTGGTTTCTTCATCTTGTAAATCCGGGGCATTCTGAGTGTTTTGATAAATACAAAAAAAGTTATAGGGTAAAACAAACACCCAAAATATGCGTTCGTAATTACCCCATAGCAAAAAAATGCGGGGGTAATTAAGAACACCCAAAAACTATAACTTAAAAAATGGTTAAAACAATTATTTTTGTAAAATAATAACCAAAAACATGCTTATCAATAATTAATAGTAAAATAATGATAAAATTTCAAGTAACACTTACCTAAAAAATTGTTTTAAAAAAATCAAAAACTTCAAAAATCAATTTTTTTGATAGATCTATTTTCACTAGCTTACTAACTACAACTGAAAATAAATACTATCGAAAACTCGTGTTCAACCTGTAAAAACAATTCAAAATAATAGTATTCAACCACCAGATTCGAAATATCTTATCCTGTTTAGGTACAATGACCACTGTTCGTAATTACCCCCTGTTCGTAAATACCCCCCTTGACCCTACATAGAATATTTACACAGTAATTGAAATTGATAAAACAAAACTTGATCGAGGGCGATGCTAATGCCAACGGCATTCTCTTCCAAATGTTCAAATTTCTTCTCTTCCAAATGTTCAAATTTCTTCTCTTCCAAATGTTCAAAATTTCTTCTCTTCCAAATGTTCAAATTTCTTCTCTTCCAAATGTTCAAATTTCTTCTCTTCTAAATGTTCAAATTTCTTCTCTTCCGAATGTTCAAATTTCTTCTCTTCCAAATGTTCAAAATTTCTTCTCTTCCAAACGTTCAAATTTCTTCTCTTCCAAATGTTCAAATTTCTTCTCTTCCAAATGTTCAAATTTCTTCTTTTCCAAATGTTCAAATTTCTTCTCTTTCAAATGTTGAAATTTCTTCTCTTCAAATTTCTTCTCTTCCAAATGTTCAAATTTCTTCTCTTTTTTAATTTCCAGGAAAGGTCGGATACAGAGTGGAAGTTCGCCCGCAGCACCCTGTGGATCAGTTTCTTCGAGGAGGGAGACACAGTGCCGCCCCCCTTCAATATGTTCCCCTCCATGAAGTTCATGAAGCGGATGATGGGTCTGACCAAGAAGGAGAAATCCGGATCCATCATAGTGAGTACACCCACCCTGTATTTTTTTTTTATGGCTTTAACGGCAGGATTCTCACACTGTGAGCTCTTCCACCCAACCGAAGTGAACTCTTCCACCCACCTTTGTTTCGCCTCATTTAAAAGGGTCGGGTGGAAGAGAATGCCATGGGCAATAACCCTGTCCTTTAGTTAGGACTTGGGTAAACCCCACTAATTTGTAAAAAACAAAAACAAAAAAGGACATATTGAGCGCAATAGTTCAGTGGTTAAGCACTCGCTTGTACTGATTGTTTATAGTTTATACTGATGTATGAATGATAAAACATTTCTTTCAGAACAAGTCCCGGGAGAAGGCGCAAGAGCGTCATGACCTGGTGGTGCGACTCCTCATCCGTCGCTACGTGGTCGCTGAGCAGAGGAAGCGCGACCAGTTTGGCATCACCGAGGATGACGTCATGGAGATCCGGCAGGACATTTCGACGGTACGCTTTGAGCTGATTGATATCCTCCGAAACAACGGGATGAAGACGCCAAAGTTGGACCAGGAGAATAGTGAGTGACTTTCTGCTTCTGTATTGTTTTCTTTTTTAATTTGGGTTTAACGTTTTTTAAATAAAAAAAATTCAGTAAAAAAAATAGTAATTAAATTTAAAATCCTGTTACCTGTTTACGTAATCTATATCTATAAAAGAAAGCTGTCTGTATGTATGTATGTATGTATGTGTGTGTGTATGTATGTTCTTTATACAAATCCACACCATTTGACCGAGAAACCTGAAATTTTGAACATAGGTCCGGTTGGATCAGGGAATTCTTCTAGGCTAGGTTATATCTCCCTGAGGTTAAGCTACAATGAGTAAGGATAAAAATGGATGGGTGACGCAAAAAAAATTCACGTTTTTTGACATAAATGACATTTTTTCTCGAAATTTGTCGCGACGACCTATCAACTCAAAGCGAGAAAGTTTTAGGCAAGGGTTCGAGCTTTCAATTGACATATCGATCGCGAATTTCTGATGAGCCGTTCTTGAGCTACGCCGGGTAAGGTAAAAAAAAATGGATGGATAACATGTAAAATATTCACGTTTTTTGACCTAAATGACATTTTTTCTCGAAATTTGAAGTGACGACCTATCAACTCAGAGCGAGAAAGTTTTAGGCAAGGGTTTAGGCTTTCATTTGACATATTGATCGCGAAATTCTGATGAGCCATTCTTGAGCTACGCCGGGGAAGACCAGAAAATAGATGGGCGACAAAAAATATTCAGGTTTTTTTTCAAACCTAAATGACATTTTGTGGTTTTGTGTGTGTTGTGTGGTGTTGTGTGTGTGGTGTGTGTGTGGTGTGGGTGTGTGTGGTGGTGTGTGTGTGTGTGGTGTGTGTGTGTGTGTGGTGTGTGTGTGTGTGTGTGGTGTGTGTGGTGTGGTGTGTGTGTGTGTGGTGTGTGGTGTGTGTGTGTGTGTGGTGTGTGTGTGTGTGTGTGGTGTGTGTGTGTGTGTGGTGTGTGTGGTGTGTGGTGTGTGTGTGTGTGTGTGGTGTGTGTTGTGTGTGTGTGTGGTGTGGTGTGTTTGTGTGTGGTGTGTGTGGGTGTGTGTGGTGTGTTGTGCGTTTTGTGGTGTGTGTGGTGTGGTGTGTGTGTGGTGTGTGTGTGTGTGGTGTGTGTGGTGTGTGTGTGTGTTTTGTGTGGTGGGTGTGTGTGCGTGTGCGTTGTGTGTGTTTGATGGGCTGGCGAAGCGGCGGGTGTAACCCGCTAGTTGCATATAATATGCGTGTAAACAGAGATATAAAAAAAAACGTCACTTTCAAGTGCATGGTCATATCACGACGGGTGTTTTGTTTTCGATCATGGGTATTGTACTATTGTCATAGCTTTCATCATAGTTACAATAGTAATGGAAAGTATATTTTTATTTCGTAGCTATAAAACAGCAGCTACTGTAGACGCTTTTGGTCTGAGATGTAGCTTGCCCATCCCGTAGTATGCGGCATGAGCGAAAAGAGACACAATATTCCACATTTAGGTACTGGGTCAACAAGAGCGCACCGGAAGGTATTTCTTACAAACACTGAACAATTTTTTTTTTCAGCTCTGGGGTTAGTACCCGCGATCATCCACATGGCAAGCGAGTATCTTACCACTCAGCTATGGCACTTACTGACTTACTTTCCGTCTCTTTACAATACTTTAACAGAGATAATTTGTGTCACGTACAATTTTTTACAGTGGTGAAAGAATTGACTCGAGTTTTTAGACAATTTATTGTACGTCTAAAATCAATGTTTCAGATTCCTGATGATCGAAAAGGACTTGGGTAACGTACTTTGCGTTGTGAAGTTTACTGATAAAGACGAGATTTATTTCGTATGAATGACTCAATCTGCTAACCCTTGTGTTTCAGTCACGGGCAAGAAGGGCCGCGTCATGGAGCGACGACTGCTCAAGGACTTCCAGATAGGCATGGTAGAGGGCATCGTCAATGACGCCTTGTCTGCAGATAAGGGCGGCGGCAAAGACGTTTTCAGTAAAATAGCCAAGGCGATCGGACGTAAGGCGACCGGGGCTGGAAGCAAGAAGAAAGACTGGAATGCAATCGCCAGACAGAAGTCCGTGGGACGTGACCCCATCGGCAGCTCATCCGAAGCCCAGATCCGACGCTCCAGACAGAGTTTGAGACGACACATCATCGAGAACCAAGGCTCTGCACTCACCTCGATGGATCCCGAGAAACTGATCGAATACAATCCGAAGCTTTCCGAGATGCCTCCCTCTGCCCGCGTGGCTTACGCCAAGTTCAAGATGCCCAAGATCAGAGCAGACTACGAAAACAAAGCAGCGGACGGGAAGTCTCTGGCAGATGATGTTTTCGACGGCTCTGTGACAGTCAACGAGAAGACGCCGCAAGGTTCCATTGTCAGACCTCGTCCTAAACCACCTTCACGAACAACAAGTATCTCGTCGCAGAAGATTCCCGCGCCAGAGGATCTCAAGAAGCTGACGGAAGAGAAAGACTTCCGCAGCAGAACCCCCATCCCGGAGGATCCCAGTGAGAGGAGAGCGCCCACACCGGAACCCACCGCCGTCAAGACTGAAGTCAAACCTACGGCGGCAGCACCAGCGCTGAAACCGCCAGAGACGAAAGTGCAACCGCCAACGCCTGTCAAGACCTCTGCCCCTGCACCACCAGCGACAGCGGAGCCAAAGACACTGACAACAAAACCATCTCTAACCAAACCTTCTGATCCAAAACCCGCAGCGACGGCAGGAGACAAACCTGTTGCTGGCGTTGCCAAAACAGACGCATCTGCCAAGGCTCCAGACAAGAGTGGTGCAGATAAAGGAGGAAGCAAGAAGGAGGAAGCAAAGAGCACAGGTGTGAAGGGAGCAGAGAGTGGTGAGAAAGCAGCACCAAGAGTTACCAAGCCAGGAGGCAAGTCTAAAGTGACAGGGGAGGTGTTGACAGGATGGCTATGAGCTGTCAGTGAGTCAGTGTGTCAGTGAGTCACAAAAACTCTCATAAATATCATATAGGTCACAGCTGGTCACAGTGACGAAGGACTTTAGAAACCGTTCACACTTCAAAGTATTTTATTGGACAACTATCTTCTTCAGTATAGCGGCCTCGTAACCTGAAGGTCAATAGTTCGAGTCCAAGTCATCGGGAATATTGATCAGTTTGGGTAATCAGTACATTGTGGCATCACTCTGGGATCACCACAGATGCTTGCATGAGAACCTATTTCTGGAATTGACTAAGCAGTATTTCCAGACTGTCCAGATTTCAAGAAAGAATATTTTACATCCAAGTATTTCTTAAATATTATAGGTACATCTTCTCAATATGGTTGTTTGTTAAAATTACGTGAACTCTTCGATCGATTTTTTGCCTTTCATTTCCTAAATCTTAATGCGTTTTATTTGAATACATCTTGTCTTTATATTGAAAAATAAAATTATGAAATGTTATTAATTAATTAATTGCACAGTGTCCAATTAAAAGTTGATGGTGATAGTAGTATCGTTACGATCGATTATCAGAAAATAGTTTAAATTTTTCTAATAGTGCTTAAACAGTCTAAATAATATAGAACTGTAGTTCATCAGAAAGTGCTAGTTTGAAGATTTTTAACTGTGTTTCAACTTTCTAAAAAAGTGCATTATTAAAGAAGTTATAATATTTTTAAAAAACAATTATTTAAAATTCATAATCAAATTATAAAGTTCGAAGCTTGGCATCAGTCACAGCGGAGATCACGTGATCACATAGAGAGGTACCGGTACCCTTGATACCTATATCTATCAGATAATAACTATCTAGTGATAACTGATAAAGTTGTTTCTCATACGGGTTCACATACTTACATAATCAGATCCATTCATTCGGTGCTAATGTAGACAATATGTACTTAGCTTAGCGTTAGAATGGGGGATAAAAGTGGAGGGTCGGGAGACCCTCCATTGAGCGATAATACTCAAGATGTCGAAATGTCAGATGTTAACAATACTAGTGAAAAGAATAATAAGCGAAATAACGCAGATAAAAGCAGTGAAACGAACAACAAAATTCAAACTCAAAATAATACAGAATCAAGTGAAGTACAAAATAATACAGAATTACCTAAAAAACCTGAAGTAATTTACTTATATGAAGAAAAAGACATGGGCCCCTACTACGTTTTTATAGAAAGCTTAGATGCTGACAAAAATGGAATCAGTAGGATGCACCCTATGAGCATCGGTCAGCTTTTGAAAAAACTTTTCCCAGATACTGAAATATTAAATTTAGTGAAAAATGGTAGAAATCGAATTAAAATCCAAGTCTCATCAAGAATAAAAGCAAATAAAATAATTCAATCAAGTGCTCTAAAATCAGAAAAATTCAAAGCATATGTTCCAAGTTTTATTCTTTTTAGACAAGGCATTATTCGTAATGTCGACAGAAATTTGTCGGAAGCCGACCTTATAGAGGAAATTACACCACTTTTCAACATCGACGCGAAAGTGACCGCTGTAAGGAGATTCAACCGGAGGACTACCACGGAGAATGGAGAACCCGCATATATACCTACTGGCACCATACAGGTAACATTCAGAGCTCAGTCTATACCGACCCATGTAGCTATTTACTATGTAAAATGCGAAGTTGAAAAATATGTGCCCAAGGTGTCGCAGTGTGCTAACTGCCTGCGTTTTGGCCACAGGGAAAAGTTTTGCAAAGGTGCTCTAAGATGTGAGAGATGTGGACAAGACCACCCAGAAGACCAATGTACCAAACAAGTGACAGAACAAATATGTATTCATTGTGGTGGGGCTCACTCATCCCGAGTGAATTTCAAAAATCCAGTCTGCCCCGAATACGAAAAGCAAAAATCAATTAAAAATTTAATGGTCACTAATAATATTACTTTCTTTGAGGCAAAAGCTCAACTTTCATCATCTTATTCCGCAGCAGTTTCCAGGACCAAACCCAATTTTACTTTCAATGAGAGAAATACAAACCAGCAGAGCGTGAAAGAGAGCCAAGGAGGAGTTAACAACTTTGGATCTTTTCAGAGTACGAGGACCCAGCTTTTCAACTTAACCACCCCAGAGAGGAGTCAGATGAAAAAGAGAGTACGTCGCGAGTCCCCGCAGAGCCTGCAGTTCCTGCAAGAGTTCCGCGAGGCTTCACGAGGCTACCAGTACAACCAGGACAACTTCCCGAACGGAGTCTGCCTGACTGACGGATCTCAAAACAAGGACCCCGCAAAATGTTCACTAGAATTTAAGAATTTAGATAATTTAACTAATTTTATTTGTACCGTCATTAAGGATTCAATAGCTTTGGTAGGTAATAATAAACAAATCAGTCAACATCAGCTATCAAATTTAATAGAAAAACAGTTAAAGAAAAATAATCCTCACGAAAAGGACGTCACTCATAGTGACATCTTTTCTAGTGAGGACGAAAATAAAAAAAATGATTCCTAAATTTAAAATTCTACAATGGAATGCTAGGTCCGCTGTGGCCAACAGAACAAGTCTAGAAAATATACTGCTAAAACAAAAAATTCACATAGCATTAATATCTGAAACCTGGTTCAAACCAGGTAGATTTATTAATTTCAAAGGTTATAATATAGCGCGGGATGATCGACTAGATGGTCGATCAGGTGTGGCCGTGTTTATCAAAGATGATATTTTTTACACTCCTGTAAACAATTTCTATAAACCCACAAATTTATTAGTTTCTGCAATTAAAATTGACTATAAAAATACACATATAAATATTATTTCATTTTACAATAATCCTGATAACAAAATTAAAGCTCAAGAATGGGTTAAGTTTTTCAACAGTTTCCATGGCCCTGTACTCATTGGTGGCGATACAAACTGCCACCACACAAGTTGGGGATGCTCCAAGACTGACACGAAGGGGTCAGATCTTTTAGATGCCATAAATACACAAAATCTAGTGATATTAAATGACGGTAAACCGACCTTGTTGAATCGCGTTGACCATTCAAATAACAATGTTATTGACTTATGTTTGTCCTCACCCGACCTATCACTCAACTTCTCCTGCTCTACATTAGATGATACATTAGGCTCCAATCACTTCGCAATACTATGGGAATCAAATGACTTGTTATCTAACACATCTATCCTTCAGAGTCCCATTAGAAAATGGAATTTAAAAAAGGCCAAATGGGAAATATATAAAGAAGAAATGGAGATATTTTCAAATTCTATTTTTGACAAAGAAGAGGCAGTTGCATACGATCTTTTTTACGAAAATATGGAACGAGCATGCGGCAAAGCCATACCGCAAATATCTTATTTTAATAAAAATCCAAAATTTCGAAAACCATGGTGGAGTAAAACATGCGAAGACAGCATTAATAAGAGGAAAGAAAAATTGAAAAAATACAGAGAAAACCCATCGATCACTAATCTAATTGATTATCAAAAATCAGACGCGGAGTGCAAAAAGATTTGTAAACAAGAAAATCGTAAATCGTGGATAAATTTCACAAATAAACTTAATAGAAGGACAAAAATTTCTGACATCTGGAACTCTTTGAAAAAACTAAAAAACAGGAAAACAACAAACAGCGTCCAGACAAAGAGAGGCGAGTGGTCAGAAAATTTATTAAACTCTCTGGCCCCGCCCTTCGCGGCTGAGTACATAAACTCTCCTCTCCAGCTAACATACGAGGAGCTATCTGACGAAATGAATAAAAAATTTACTTTCCACGAGTTGGAAGCCGCTCTCAAAAAAGGACTTAACACCGCACCAGGCCTTGACAATATCCATTACCCCATGCTGGAAAACCTTCCTTATATCAGTAAAAATCACCTTTTAAAAATTTTCAATTCCATATGGTCCAAGGCTGAAATTCCCCCCAGTTGGAGGAAAGTACTAGTAGTACCGTTCCTCAAACCCGGCAAGTCACCGGAATGCCACGCATCGTACAGGCCCATCTCCCTCACCTCTTGTATGTTAAAAACATTTGAGCGTATGCTAAAAATAAGAATAGATTGGTGGTTAGAAAAAAATAATATTCTCCCTTCTACACAATATGGATTTAGAAAAACTAAGTCAATCCAAGAGGCGCAAGCCTCCCTCGTTTTAGACATTCAACAAGGGTTTCTGGAACAAAAATCTACCCTGGCCGTAATGTACGATGTGGTCGGTGCCTATAATAATGTACAAATACCAATTATTATGAAAAAATTGGAGCACATAAATCTACCTAAAAGACTGAGAAATATAATTTTCGAAATCATTCATACTAGGAAAATATATTTAAGGGTTAATAATGAAATATTGGGACCACAAGATTCTCACCTGGGCTTGGGCCAAGGTGATATATTAAGCTGCCCACTCTACTCCATTTATATATACGACATAGAAGAAAAACTTCCACCTAACATAAACCTCGTCCAGTTTGTAGATGACTTCTGTATGTACGTGGTAGACAAGGACATCGAGACCTGCGTCCAGCACGCGGTAGCCGGCGTGAACTACGCCGAAACATACATGCAACATAACGGGCTAACACTTTCAATTGCTAAAACAGAAGCGTGCATTTTCTCAAAAAAGAGAACATTGAATATAGCCAATATGCTGAAAGCAAAAAACATAGAAGTAGCTATTAAAAGAAAAGTACGCTTTCTCGGATTAATTTTAGAAACAAAATTAAAGTGGAATCAACACATTGAAGTAATAATTTCAAAATGCGAGAAATATTTAAATATTATGAAGATGGTGTGCAATAAACATTGGGGAATGAACCCCACAATAGCTTTAAACTACTATAAAGCCACAATTAGAGCAACTTTAGACTTCGGTGCCGTCTTCTACTCCGAGTCCTGCATGACAAATCTGAAGAAATTAGACAAAATTCAAAATCAGGCACTGAGACTAGCCATGGGATATCTAAACAGCACCCCCATTGACAACATGTTGGTGGAATGTAGAGAAAATCCCGCGAGTGCAAGGATCTTCAATATAGTCGACCGTTTTGTGATTAAAACCATTTCATCTCAACAAAATATAGCTTTAAAAATTAACTATCTTACCATCACGCATTTAACATCACGTTCATGTAAAAAGAAAGTCACACCCCCTATCGTAGACAGTTACTGTAAAATTAACAATAAATTTGGAAAATTAATATCTCGTTCTAATAAACCGGTTTTGTACGAAAATGAATATTGCCTCGGAAAAACCTCCTTTCAAAAAGAAGTTTTTAAAAAATATAGAGGTTATCCAGAACAATTTCAAGATGTAGCCTTACGCGAAGAAATAGAAGAGAAATGCCCTGGCGCTGTGTGTATCTACACGGATGGTTCGAAGAAGGGTAACGACATTGGAGCGGCATGGGTAAACTCTACCGATAAGAGCCAAGACATGTATAAGCTTCACCCTGCCACCTCTACCTACTCAGCTGAAATGTTTGCTATATACGAGGCACTAAATAAAATATTAACCTTAGATAGTCAAAATTTCTTAATTCTAAGCGATTGCAAAAGTGCAGTTCAAACACTAACCAAAAACCAACTAAATTCTAACCCCACCCACTTACACGTTAATATTATGAAAAACCTCAAGTCTATTAGTCAATCAAACAAAGAGGTGAGGTTAGCCTGGATCAAAAGCCACGAAGGATTAAAAGGCAATCAGGAAGCTGATAGGTGCGCTAAATACGCCGCTCTACACGGGGAAGTAAATCAGTGTACCCTGAGCCCTGCAGATATTAAAGCTTACATGCAACAAGAACAGCCCAACCAGCTCAATAACTTCCTCGGTACTGATAACGGCAAAGGACTCTTTCATAAAAATATTTTTAATTCCATCAGTAAAAAACCTTGGTTTCAAGAGAGATTTTTGTGCCCCAGAAAGTATATCGTTCTTTTCAACCGACTTAGAGTAAACCACGCCTTGTGCAAATCCTACCTCCACAAAATAAATATCGAACCGGACCCTACCTGTACTTTATGTAAAGTCAGGGAGGATATGGAACATATCGTGATGATCTGTAACAAGTACAACGATTCTCGCGAGAAACTTTTTCAAGATTTAAAAAACATAACTGAGTCCCCTTTTTCGTACAGAACTATATTACAAAACCCACGTACATACGGATACATATTCTATTTTCTAACCACAAACAATATATTCATTTAATATCTAATAATTAATGAACTATCTTAAATAAAATATCAATCTTTGTAAACACGACCACATTGGCTGTATGGCAAATTCCCATGATAAGGAGAATAACCAATGCCAAAAAATTTAAATTAAAAAAAAAAAAAAATTAATTAATTGATACAATTTTATTGTAGCTTGATTTTTTTGTGGAATTATTTAATCACCGTGGCCCAGTGAGTTTCCCAGCGAGGCAGTATTTTTTCTGCTCTGTACTTAGATGTTCGTCATACCTCGTGAGGAAAAATGAGTAGCTGCTATGATGTGAGCAGCGACCAGTGGCGGAATTATGAGCGAAATAAGATATATTATATTAAGTGGTAAAAAGTACCCACTAAATTGATAATTATTATCACAAATAAAAAACATTATTGCTATTTTAATTATTATGAATTATTTATTTGGTGTTTTTGGAGTTTATAATGTCTCTTTCAACTGCTCAAGTCATACCGGGTCATTAACGTGAGTTTTACCCTCCATTCGCTACCAGCTACTCACATTCAATTCACCCAGCCTGGGTTGGGACCGTGGGACGGGAATAGCTAGAATTCCAAGGTGTTGAAATTGAAGGCCTAATATCGCTGGACGTTGTGTTTAAACAATAACTTTGAGGAATTTTGGTAGGTAATAGGTACCACCTATTAAATTTTAAAAGGCGACCTCCGAATCCTCAATATTATAATTTTTCACACGATGCTTTTACGGCAACGGTTTTACGATTTCAGCAACGATAAATTTTATTAGAAATCACGTGTCACGTTTTGTTTGATGTTGATAGCTAGTTTCACATCAATATAGGACATAGAGGTTGTCTGTGAAGCTCGCTCCAAATCACAGCGCTGAAGCCTAGTTTTAAAATAATCAATATCAATCGGTTTATTCATCGGAATAAAGATGCAGGATTTCTCCTCGAAGAATACATAAGATTTTACATCGCTGAGTTCAGAAACAGCAGTTGATTATTTTTCCGGTTCGACCGGTTGATATTAAAACTCGACCACTGCATGTTTCTGGAAATTTAAAATTTTCATTTTTGTCAATCCAAAATTATTCTGAGTTTTGTGATTTTCCAAATATATTTGATTGTCGGCTTCTCAGATTTTCTGAATTCTTATCATTTTAATCAGATAACACTTGAGATAACTCTTCATTTAATATCTCACTAGTAGAAATGACGGCACCACAACCACCACCTGTCTTCATTGACCTATTGCTGGATGATCAGGTACTGTAGCATTCTAACCTTACACCTCACCTAATCTTAGAGATAAAATTGATAAGAATCTTCTTGACAACAGTTATCTTATCACACTTCCCTGCTATCCTAAAAAAACATTTGTTTGAATTATGATTACCTCTTACCATGTGATGAAAATTTAGGGGTTGTATGTTTGTGACTATGTGTTTTGAACCACCCTAGACCCCTACTAATTAACAGAACTCTAAAACCCTAAAAAATTGATATTGCTGTGCTATAAATAAATTATGAATTGTGGCATACATTTATTACATTTAGTTATTACAAATACAATATCTTGTCCATAGATAGGGACTTAGGCATTGTATGACAGAACCCACGTTTCCTCTCTGGATGTCAATGCTGATCTTTTGCATGAGAAAACTGCTGGCTCTAGGTACTCCATGGATAAATTTATATTTTAAATGTTAAATTAGAGAGAGATAAAGTATATTTATTTATATATACTTTCTTTGTATTAAATTCCAGGGGCTTCAGAGTGTCTCCTATTTATTACACTAAATAGTTTTCACTATAATTTAATAAAAATTATAATTTGTTTCTCTCACAGATCTGTCTTGGTAGCTCAGTGGTCAAGGCCTTAGTCTGGTAATCCAGAAGTTGTGGGTTCCAAACCCAGACTCAACATACAATCCTAAATGGGGAATTTTGTGGCTCAGGATTACTGCTGGATTAATAGGACCTATTGTGTGTGAGCTCATCCTCTAGTGTTGAAATTTCATCTAAATAAATACATTGTTTGCTCAGTGATATATTATTTATATTCCAGGCTTTAGAACTGAGAGTATATCTGAAAAACCTTGGAGCAGAAATATCTGATGAGAAATCTACAAAAGGCATTGAAGATGATCTCCACAAAATAATTGGTGTCTGTGATGCCTGCTTCCAAGATGCCAATGAAGCTGATATTGAAAGTGTTCTGAACTCAATCGTTTCTATGCTAGTTCTTGTAAGTACCAAATTTATTTAGGTTTGTATTTTTATATGCTGTGAATTCTTTATTTTTTGTATTTTCAGATCTAATTCAGGTTTTTATTTTTAGTATATTATATTTTAGGCTTCAAAATAATAATGAAATAATAATGATACATGTTTTTTTTATCATATTAGGTTGGTTACTAAGAATTGTTATTGGCAACTGCTAAAATATGTATATTGATCATTCATTTTTCTTATTTATAGTGTCATGGCATTGATAATCAAGAAAAACTTTGCCTAATCTCAACACAACTTAATACTTTTGCTAACAATATATATTTCTTGTTGCATTTTCAGATCAATCCAGAGAGAGCAGAGAACCTGATTCTAGCTTTCAGTGAAAAATTGAGCAAGGCATCGGCATCGGAAGCAAAGCTTGGACCTGTTACATTGAGGGTGTAAGTATGTTGTAAGTCACATCTTGTGACTAAAGTGTTGCTTAAGATACTGGATATTACAGTAATCTTCTTGTGAGATTAACACTAATTTTTTTGTGATGCTGACTTAGTGAGTGTTCTGCAGGTACAAAGTTAAGGTACCTTTATCAAAAGAAGAGGATATTTAATTTATTTGCTTAATCAATTCAACCCAGCAAAAGACAAGCAGCAACAGTCAACTATGTCACTGTCTTGTAATATGTCTAGCTTGTCTGGCATGTATAGCTATAAAAAAAATGTCTAGCTCAGATAATGAATTTTTTGGCTTTTTTATTGGGAAAAAATCTTGATAGGACATAATAAATAACCATTCTTCCTTATACCTATTGTATAACTTTATCAATTTTTTATGCATCTAATTTGGATGAATTTAAAAACATCTGTCTATATTCATCCTCAGACTATGGCTCCTGTTCCAATCTCTCGAGCCCAGCAGCCCCATGAGGTACCATGTCTACTACCATCTGGTGCAGATTGCCCAGAACACAGATCAGATCAAGTCGGTGTTCAAAGACGTGGAACATTTGAAACAGCAGTTTGCCGCATGCCCTCCGTCAAATGAGCAAATGCAGAAGCTGCTCCGTCTGCTGCATCAAGCACTGCTGGCTTCCAAACAGAGGTGAGGACACAGTTTCCTCCACAGTGTAATAGTTTTTTCCAATAACTTTGTTATATTTTATTTTATCATTCATACACAATTACACATCCTTCATTTAATATTTAATAGTTACTGGAATCCAATGTACTTTGTAGTATGTGGTGGATTGCAGCATTGTTCAAATAGAGATCTTGACTTTAATTATTTCATTATAAAAAAATGACTAGTCAGCCTCGATGGCACGTTGAATGCACCGGGATTCCAGCCCAACCCAGGCTGGATGACCCCCCCCCCCCCCCAAAAAACTGATTAGAATACATATTATGAGTATTACTTGAAATCATCTGTACAATCCTAATTCTACCTCTAATTCTACCGAGAAATACAATGCGGCCGCTGAAGATGTGAGAGCATCTTTTACACCATTGGTCTGCTCGTGTGATGGAGCACTACATGTAGAATTTGAGCAGTTTATAAAGAGATTATCCCAAGCACTGACTGACAAATGGAAGAGAAGTTATTCTCAAATTTTCAGTTGGTTGAAAGCCAAGATCCAACTGGCAATTGTAAGAGCAGTGTCCCTAAGGTTGAGAGGAACGAGACAGCGGTTTAAATCAGCAATTATTGAAGATGGAGCAGGAGTAGACTATATAATATGTCAATAAATATAAATAATATAATATAGTAAAAAAAAAATAAAAAAAAAATTCTAGCTACCTGTGTGTTACTCTGTTCATTGCTCTTCTCATCCATAGTTTAGTAGACCAGCTCATGCTACAAGCTCATCCTGCCACCTTTTCCTCTGCCTTGTGTTACTCATGAAATTACTCTATTCCTCACTGCCTTTCCATTCCACCTGCAGTGAGCTGTCGGCCAAGGTAATGGTGGAACTCCTCAGCACCTACACGGCAGAAAACGCCTCCCAGGCGCGTGAAGACGCTCAGGCCTGCATTCTGGCCGCCCTAGCCGACCCCCACACCTTCCTGCTTCACCCGTTGCTGACGCTGAAACCCGTCAAGTTCCTCGAAGGAGAGCTGATTCATGACCTGTTGAATATCTTTGTGGCGGAGAAAGTCAGCACGTACCAGGAGTTCTACAAGCAGCACAAGGAGTATATTGTGAACAAGCTGGGTGAGTGACTGTGTGTTCAATTAAAAAAAAAAAAAATATTTAAGTGAGCCAACATCTTGATTTTTTTTTTTTTTTACCCCCTTTGTAAGCACTTTAACCTTGTCAATATACAGGTCGTTCGCGCTGATTCCCTAGATGATCAAATCATAGTACTTGTGAGAAATTTCTAATATTAGAAATCGGAAGTAGGTATTGTGTTCGTTTTTGTAAAAAAAAAAAAATATTATAATTTGCATGTGGTTTCATTCTGTTATTATGTCACAACTTTAGTTGGTAGCTCAGTGTTACAAAACTCTAAATTTCATAACTCTCCATATTCAATCTTGTAATTCCACCACTGGTTGTCCATCCTAAGAGCTTCTCATTTTTCCTCACAAGGTATGAGTGGACCAGAAACATCAACAATTACAGAGCAGATTTACAGAGCAGATCTTTTTACCCTGCAGGGGATCAAACTCAGGTCACCGTGCGTGCAAGCCTAGTGTGCTACACCACTTGGTCATTGTGACTATTTTTTATTTGTTATCAGGTTCATATTAGAAATCCAAGTAATGTTAGGATTTTGTAATATTAATATAAAACTATGGATTCTTTAAATTCTTTAAATTTAAAGAATCCATAGTTTTATATTAATATTACATATACCTAAGACTATTTTTTACACTGGTACAAGTAGGGTTATTGGCTACAAAGCTCTTTGTCACTGCGATCTTAAATAGATCTTTTGTGATGTGCCCTTTTTACTCAAAAGATCTTAGATTGTAATGTGGCGTGAGATTTTTTTTTGTAACTTTTTTAGGTGTTAAAATCAACATTGAGAAGTGTTTCAGTCAATTGTGAGAGGCTATTCCAAATTCATAAAGAATGTGTTTTTTTGCTGTCTCTGGGGCCTCTTCACAGAGATGGTTGTTTTCTCTTAGAAGCTTTTATCATTAGCTTAGGAAAAGAACCTTAGTAAAAATCCAAAATTGTTAATAAATAAATTTATTTGTATTGTATTTTATTTTTTAACTTTTGTTATTTGTTACATGTTTATATGGACTCTTTCCGTAAATACAAGTGCTTTTGATCACCATTACCAAATAAAAAGTTAAAAAATGTCATGTACTTAACACTTTCACCGCCAACTGTATTTTCGACTATTTTCATTCATAGGCCAGGCGTGATTTTGATGTGGTGATACTTCAAAGTATCACTGGCATGGGGAAGAGATTTCATGTCTACGCCAAGTGATACTTTTAAGTATCACCTTCAATTCCTGACCGACATGTTCTTGGATACTACTAGGCCAGAGCAACACATTCCTCATGTTAAACATATAAAAAGTGTTACAAGTAACACCAGCGTCTTATAGAAGACTCTGTGGGTGATACTTTGAAGTATCACCATGTTCATACTACTAGCACCATGTTCATCATATTTGTCAACTCAATTTGCCTTCAGGCCTAGACCATCAAGAGAACCTGCGTAAGATGCGTCTCCTAACATTCATGCAGATGGCAGAGACCAAGACAGAGATGAGCTTTGAGACCATCCAGAAGGAACTGGACCTGGCACCCAACCAGATTGAGGCTTTCATTATCGACGGTAAGAATCCCTGTATGATAATGGTTTTTTTTTCAATGTATGTGCAATTGTGCATTTTCCAACAACTAAGACATGGGAAAATAAAATAAAATAATTTAAAGAAATGTAATAATTTATTATAATTATAAAAGAGAGTTTCACTCACTGACTGACTCATCACTGTTTCTCCGAACTGGTAAGTCCTAGGAAGCTGAAATTTGGTAGGTAGCTTTGTCTTATAGTCTAGATGTGCAATAAGATGAGATTTTTCGAAATCCCACTACAATACCTGCCATTGGCGAAAAAGGATTTTTTGCTTTCACCGCTATTTCTCGGCACGGCCATGCCCCGGCCCGCAAATCGGGCGACAGACCGCTAGTTTATTATAAAGACAATTTCATGTTTTTTCTACATTTGGATTTGTTTCATCTTGATAATTTGATGGTTTATGATGATTTTCTCCCCCCCCCCAGTCCTCAAGACCAAGATGGTGCGGGCCCGCATGGACCAAGCGGCCCGCAAAGTGTTCATCTCGAGCACCATGCACCGCACCTTCGGCCGCGCCCAGTGGCAGCAGCTGCGGGATGTGCTCAGCGAGTGGAAGACCAACCTGGGCTCCGTCCAGACGGGCATGAAGAGCTTCGTCACGGTCATGAACTAGAGAGAGAGAGTCCTTCCTCCTGATGACGGAACCCTGGGAATTTCGTCGTCAACGGAACTCTAGAAGAACTGAGGTCGGGTTCTACGAAAAACACCTAACCTAAAAAAAACACCTGAAAAACACTAAAAACGTTTAACTTAAAAAACACCTGAAAAACACTAAAAACGTTTAACTTAAAAAACACCTGAAAAACACTAAAAAACACTAAGAACGTTAGTTCCAAAGGATTCGTCAAGATAGCGCCAGTAGAGTTTTGCTCTAAACTCTACTGGCGCTATCTTGACGAATCCTTTGGAACGAACGTTTTTTTGTGTTTTTTTAGGTTAGGTGTTTTTCGTAGAACCCCCCGACCTGAGAGTTCTGATGACGGAACCCTGGGAATTTCGATATCGGACAGAACTTTAGGCCCCCGAATGAATGAACGTTGGTGTGGTGGACAGTTGGATTGATTCCGTACCAAATGATCCTATTTTTTTTTTTTGGCTTTGAGCAAAAACAATCCATACAGCCATTTTCTAATGATCCT
This sequence comes from Bactericera cockerelli, assembly GCA_024516035.1. Taxonomy (NCBI): domain Eukaryota; kingdom Metazoa; phylum Arthropoda; class Insecta; order Hemiptera; family Triozidae; genus Bactericera; species Bactericera cockerelli. Next base: position 2,578,833 of record CM044960.1, on the reverse strand, counting down.
ATGAATGTATCTCTAATAGTATAACCAGATCTACCGCACAAAAATTGTTATCTTTCATTATTCAACTGTATTTCATTCTCACATAATTTGTACGGAATTAATAAAAACTCTTTTATTACCTAAAGTTAGTCTTGTATTTTATTTATTTATTTATTATTACTGCATTCTTATTATAACTTCTCTTGTTTTATTTACAGGCCCGCCAACATTCTATCGGGCTCTTGGTATTTTCGCAATGTGGTGGTAGGGGGGATGGGTAGTTAAGAAGCCACGCTTGCTTCCCACTCTATCCCTTCTCAAGTCTTGTAATTAGTTCATTTCATAAATGTTGGTCACAGGGTCACACGTTGAATTTATTTTTGTGTGGGTTTACGTCGCGTCGCTTTCACAACTGCATGATCACAACACTACAGCGACGGGGATTTTACCCTCCATTCGCTGGAAACTCACAAACCAGCTAATCAAAATGAACCTCAACCTGCCTAAGGTGGGACGGGAACCCGTTAAGGTCTTTTCCTTGTCGGATCACTGAAATTAAGCAACGCCAGATATGGTCATAAATAATGCTAATGACTGTCAACTGCTTCAAGATGATATAGATTCAGTATCAACATGGCTAAGTTCTATAGGACTCAACTTTCATCCTGCCAAATGTAATATAATGAGATATACAAATAGCACATCATCAGCTAATCAGCTCTTCACTTATCATATAAATAATACACCTCTACAATATGTGTCAAATTATAAGGATTCAGGTATCACTTTCCAATCTAACCTAACATTTGATAAACATAGAAATGATCTGGTACAAAAAGGATTTAGACGACTGGGTATGGTTATCCGTCACTCAAAACTCATACCTGATCCCGATGTTAGTAAAATGCTCTACCTAATGTTAGTTCGCCCGCTTCTAGAATATGGATGTCCTATATGGCTTCCCCTGACAGAGTGTGGCAAAAAATCTTTAGAGCGTATTCAAGCCCGTTTTATTAGGCACTTATTTCATAAGGAAAATAACTTTTATCCTCTTTACCCAAATTACATAGAATATGAGCTGCTTGTTGAAAATCTTCCACTTGACACTCTAACACAGAGGAGAGTCTCTGAGCAGATGAAACTTTTACAAAAAATCTGCAATGGAACATCAAGCAGCTCATATCTTATTGAAAAAACCGACATTAGGGTCCCTAACCGTAGACTAAGACATTCTCACAAGCCTCTGTTCCATATTCCTAATTGTACAAATATAAACCATTCCCCACTAGTTTGTGCAATGAACACGTACAATAACATGACCGAGAAACCACATCTTTTATAGATTACGCCAACATTTCTGTCAGGTATTGCTTTGGTCGGAATTTTGGTTCTGATTAAAGTGTTGACAGTAGCAATAAAAAAAAAAAAAAAAAAAAAAAAATGGAAGGGACAGATTGGTGTCCCTTGAGGCAAGAATCCATCCGTTTAACAAAAAAATTATGCAGGTCTTCCTACCCCACTTGGTGGGGTGAAATTAATGTGACGATACTTGAGATTAACAATACCTAAAAATAAAACAAGAAAGGTTTTTTTCTAAAAAGAGACAAAATATAACATTTGTATTTCACATAAAAGAGTGCTTGAAAGGGTGGCTTTCCATAAAAGGAAAATGGTTTTCAAGAAAAGAAAAAAGTTAAGAAAAATTTCCGGTTATAAAATGGGACCAGAAAAGAAATCTCCAAATAATCACATAGTGTATAATTAATTTTTTGCAAATGGTAAAAAAAATAAGACTACCAGTATGGCTAGGAAACAGTAGACCAGTAGTCTGACGGGGGAACTATAAACAGGGAGTAGACCAGTAGTCTGACGGGGGAACTACAAACAGGGAGTAGACCAGTAGTCTGGCGGGGGAACTATAAACAGGGAGTAGACCAGACCAGTAAAAAATCATCAATCTAAATGACACAATAGGCTATGTTACAAGTCACAAAAGTGCAAAAAATAGACTACATTGTATTACATCAGACGACATACATAATTGGAAATTCCTATTTTAAAATGCAATTTGAATATTATGAACTAGTCTATCTCAATGATACAACAATTAATTTCAATTTACTTTACAATTTGATTTATTTTACAGAATCGTAAATTAAAATTATATAATAATTAACTTGAAAAATAATGAACAGAATCACAAATATTTGCCTCGCATGGCGTAAAAAAATACAAAGATATCTAACAGACTGACTTTTTTAAATAGATCCGACGGAGACGTAACCCACCCACGCACAGCTCACGCCTGGGTAACCCACCCATGCACAGCTCACGCTTGGGTAACCCACCCACGCACAGCTCACGCTTGGGTAACCCACCCACGCACAGCTCACGCATGGGTAAGTCAGGAGGCAGTGTTTTGAGTGACATATCACATAATCAGCATAGCACGTGATGATTCATTTTTATTGGTTTAACATAATTTATATAAAAAAACAAGGAATAGCCCAAAATTGTGTTTTACAAACATCTTTTAGTGTTTCACAGCCTCTTTTATTTCGCAGTCATGAAACAGAAGCTACTGTACACTTGTGGTCTGGGCGAGAAGTGACACAATACTTCCCACTTATGTACTGAGTCAACACGAGCACTGGAAGGTATACAAACAACTTACAAACTGTAACCAAATTTTTAATATAATTTTTGACGGCGCAGGGGTTCGAATCCGGCACCTTCCGCATGGCAAGCGAGTGCTTAACCATTGAGCTATTCGTGTGCTATGTTTTCAAACATAGGATAGGTGTAGGTACTTATACATTTTTTTGGTTTAATATTAACTAGACAGTTGAAACTTTCTCTATTTGCAAAAAAAAAAAAAAGAAGGAGGAGCAAGGACTCTGATTGTTAAGCCTCCTCTGTAAATAAATATCATTAAAAAAAGAAGAAGAAAAAAATATATCACAACAAATAACATGTTTTGCTACGAACAAACGATTACAATCTACAGCCAGCTTAGGTTGGGTCGAAAATGACAACCTCACGTCTGCTGAGGTAACGGATTTTTTTGTTAAAAAATTCTGCTGAACCCGGGGTTCGAACTCAGGACCTCGAGTATTAGTCAAAACCATTCTACCACGAGGCAAGTTAAAAAATATAGAAAACAAAACAACGATAAATCAATAAAAGGAACAGAAATAAGTCACGAAAAAGATCCGCTCGTGTCAAAATAGAAATTAGATAAGGAGAGTAAAAATCACTTTAAAGAAACCAAAAAAAGAAAGAAAAGAAGTAAAATGAAGACATAATTATTTTATAGGAAGTTTACAATAGTTTGCATTATCATAATAAAACTATCACCATGGTAAACAAGAGCAACAACCGTTAGTTAAGTGGTCAACGCGCTAGTCTGGTAATCCAGGTAGATTAGGGATCCGTTGGTTCGAATCCCACCCAGTGCACGAATTTTTCCTCATTAATTTGATTTTGTGACCACATAATAATAAGACTAGCCTGGTGGTTACCTTCCACTAGAGTGTTGTTGTTATTATTATTATTATTCCAACAGCACCTATATTTTAGTATAATATCAAATATAAAAAAAAAGAATGTTAGGACACCTAGTAATATTAAAAGAAACCAATGATAAAAAGTGTGTAGGTATTTCTAAAATAAAAAATCAAAAAAAATCACAAGAAAATTTACACAGGAATAAATCTAGACAAGTTATACGTTTTGATTACGATCACTAAATTCGAATTCCAGTGCATGAATTTTTCCTCATTAATTTGAGTTTGTGACCACATAATAAAGAGACTCTGAGGGTTAGGTGGTAGAAAATGCTTTGAGCATTAACCTCGCCTGGTGGTTACCTTCCACTAAAGAGTGTTGTTATTATTATCACTGAATTCAGTCAAACCTGGATGTAAGAGTCGAATTTATGTCTCTTTAAGGGAAAATAATATCTTTATAAGAGAAACCTAACCATTGTAAAATCATATTACAAATAAATAAAATTATTATAAGAGAAACCTAAATACAAGAGAAAATTTTTCAGTCCTTTGAGATCTCTTATATCCAGGTTCGACTGTAATGGTCGAGCTAGAGTAGTCTAGACTCTTGTTCAATGATGGCAGTAAAATTTATCACATTATTTAATTAATAAGAACACACATTAAATGTAAAACTCGCTACATTAATCATAATATTATTGTAAGACCTCACTTGTGTGCAACCATGTCACTTGGAAAAGCCAAAAGCATCACTTTAATATTTAATAGCAGATTTTCGAATATTATGAAGATGGGTATACTCTTTTAATAGTTGAAAGATATTTGTAGATAGTAAAGATAGGGAATAAATTGCAACACATTGCATTTTTTTGTTGTTGGTATTTATAGATATCCCAATCAGCACAAGATTTCAGATGGCAAAAGCTTTTTTGTTAATTGAAAGATGTTTGATAATTAAAATAAATAAATAAGAAAAAAATAGAGCACTTTCATTGGTTTTTTTCCCTTTTATAGAGCCACACTTGGCACAAAATTTTCGTCATATTAAGAGATGAGAATAGCTTTTTTGTTAATTGAAAAATGTTTGATGTAGAAAATAAAGATAGGAAAAACAAATTGAAATACTTGCATTTTTTGCCATTTATAATATTTATAGCCACCTTGGGCACAAGATTTTCGTATTATAAGCTTGTCTGCTATACCCATTGTTTGTTTCATTGTAAGTTGAATTTTTTTTTTATGTGTGAAAACAAATACGTGGAAACTTGAAAAGAGGTGAAGAAAACATACATTTGATGGTTTGCTACGAAAGTATTATGAGGTCGTCATCATCATCGTCGGAAATTGACACACAAATAGGCGGGGCAGTTTTTTTATTAGTGATTGAAGGCGTATTATCATTGACGGAAGGGGCAGCTATATTGTTTACTGAAGGGCTAACAACAGTGTTCACTGGAAGGGTACCTGTATTACTCCCTCGGGGAAGTGCAACAGTGTTCACTGGAAGGGTACCTGTATTACTCCCTCGGGGAGGTGCTACATTATTATTTGGCATAGGAGTGCCACTGTTTGCTGAAGGAATAGCCACATTACCTGGAGAGATCGCTACATTATACACTGAAGGAACAGTTACATGTTTTACTAAAGGTAATTGGTTGGACTCGAGCGACGTTCGAAGTTTACCACCTGAAGAAGAACCACTTTCAACTGGGATTCCTATCTTCTCAAAATACACTGGTTTTGTCTGACTGCCAGAATTGCTAGTTTGAGAAGATGGTTGCACAAAATTACTACTTTGAGAAGATAGTTTCACAGAATTACTACTTTGAGAAGATAGTTTCATAGAATTGCTAGTTTGAGGAGATGGCTTCACAGAATCGCTAGTTAGAGAAGATGGCTTCACAGAATCGCTAGTTAGAGAAGATAGTTTCATAGAATTACTACTTTGAGAAGATGGTTTCACAGAATTACTACTTTGAGAAGATGGTTTCACAGAATTACTACTTTGAGAAGATGGTTTCACAGAATTGCTAGGCTGAGCAGGCGGGTTAACAGAGTTACTAGTTTGAGTTGGTGGTGGTATCACAGAACTGCCACTTTCGACAGATGGACCAGTCACATGCCCATCTGCACGCTGACAAGGCTTACTGTCTGAAGGTGACTTACTGTCTGAAGGTGACTTACTGTCTGAAGGTGACTTACTATCTGAAGGTGACTTACTGTCTGAAGGTGACTTACTGTCTGAAGGTGACTTACTATCTGAAGGTGACTTACTATCTGAAGGTGACTTACTGTCTGAAGGTAGCGCAAGTGACGCATCATGGTCGGACTTGAAGTCCAGAGTTTCTCCGTACGGTACCGTTCTCACACCCGATATGAGAGGCCTCAACTCACTCGGACCAAAATCACAATCTAGACTTTCTCCAACACTACTTTTGACACTAGATATGTCAGGTCTCAAGCCACTCGGACCAAAATCACAATCCAGACTTTCTCCAACACTTCTGACACCAGATATGACAGGTCTCAAGCCACTCGGGCCGTGTGCGTCCTCGTCATCAGACAATATGACATTTACTCTGACGGGAAATATGTTTTTCGAACTGTTTCCATTGTCAGGCGGCTGGGGTAGTATGTGGGGAAGTGTGTGAACAGTGTATAAAGTACGATGGAGTGGTTTTGGTGGCTTGGCGGCTGTGGCTGTCTGTAGACTAGGGGTGGCGGATTTGGGCGCGATTGACGATGACCTAGGGAAAGTTTCAACTTTCTTTGCACTGGATGACGCCGCCTGAAAATGCCGACACAGATGTGTTATAATTCTATAAAATTATTTTTATTGCTCTTAGCTTTCCGTCCTCAGTCCAACCCAGGCTAGGTGAGGATAATTTGTATACCTGGTACGATTCCCCGTGATGGGAGGGTAACACCCCAATCCTGACTTTCCATCTCAGGTCGTTAAAACCAGCTAGAATCAACTGGTCACAATAGATCTAATTAGGTCGCAGTGTATCAGGACTGTGTTACCCTCCATTCGCTGGAAAAACACAAACCTGTTGCCCACATTAACCTCGTCCCAGCCTGGGTTGGGCCGGAATGCCAGCATCTCTAAGTCTTCACCTCGCTGGACGTTGCATAACTTCGGTGATCCTACGAGAACCATCGACGCAGGTCACCGGAAACCCTACAACCAGGTCCGATAATAGATAAAACTATTCTCAGTTTGTTCGAAATTATTATTACCTTCTGTCCCGGTAGCTCAGTGGTAAAGGCGGCACTCTGTGAATCCAGAGGTTCCAGAGGTCGTGGGTTCGAAACCCAGCCGGGACAAGACAAGTTATCCTCCCATTTGGGATTTTTACCACATAATAATACGTCTTGGGCTCATTGCTGGAATAATATAATAATACTCTTTAGTGGAAGGTAACCACCAGGCGAGGTTAATGCTCAAAACATTTTCTACCACCTAACCCTCAGTCTTATTATTATGTGGTCACAAACTCAAATTAATGAGGAAAAATTCGTGCACTGGGTGGGATTCGAACCAACGGATCCCTACGCTACCTGGATTACCAGACTAGCGCCTTAACCACTTGACTACCAGTGGGACTGAATAGTCCTAATCGGGCCGTATAAATAAGGCGATATTATTATTATTATTACCTTCCCGATCTTGCCGCCCAAGTCAATGACCTCCAGGTCAGCCTCCTCCTTGCTCTCGGGCGGCTCCATGTATCTCTCACACCTGGGCTCCCCAATCACCCGAGGCACCGGCTCCTCCACAATGGACACCACGTGAATGACAACATCCTTGAAGGCATGCAGTGTCCAGCTGGAGCTTAGCTTGTGATCTACCACCTGGGAATACAATACAATACAGTACAATACAATACAATGGACACCACGTGAATGACAACATCCTTGAAGGCATGCAGTGTCCAGCTGGAGCTTAGCTTGTGATCTACCACCTGGGAATACAATACAATACAGTACAATACAATACAATACAATACAATGGACACCACGTGAATGACAACATCCTTGAAGGCATGCAGTGTCCAGCTGGAGCTTAGCTTGTGATCTACCACCTGGAAATACAATACAATACAATACAATACAATGGACACCACGTGAATGACAACATCCTTGAAGACATGCAGTGTCCAGCTGGAGCTTAGCTTGTGATCTACCACCTGGAAATACAATACAATACAGTACAATACAATACAATACAATACAATGGACACCACGTGAATGACAACATCCTTGAAGGCATGCAGTGTCCAGCTGGAGCTTAGCTTGTGATCTACCACCTGGGAATACAATACAATACAGTACAATACAATACAATACAATACAGTACAATACAATACAATGGACACCACGTGAATGACAACATCCTTGAAGGCATGCAGTGTCCAGCTGGAGCTTAGCTTGTGATCTACCACCTGGAAATACAATACAGTACAATACAATACAATACAATACAATGGACACCACGTGAATGACAACATCCTTGAAGGCATGCAGTGTCCAGCTGCAGCTTAGCTTGTGATCTACCACCTGGAAATACAATACAGTACAATACAATACAATACAGTACAATACAAGTTCTCACGATGGTTGATCGCACATACAAATATGTGTTTCAGGACGAGCCAACTTTGAAATAAAGTTGACTGGATATATGTATTGGATGGAAGGTAAATACCAGGCGAGGTTAATGCTCTAAGCATTTTCTATCACCTAACCCTCAGAGTCTTATTATTATGTGGTCACAAACTCAAATTAATGAGGAAAAATCATGCACTGGTGGGATTCGAACCAACGGATCCTTACGCTACCAGGATTACCAGACTAGTGCCTTAACCACTAGACTACCAGTGCACGGTAAAAACCCATGTACCCATAAAACATCTGACACGGTGAGTCAGTAAATCTCCGGAGGTACATCTTGCTTCACTTTTGTCTGGAACAACAATCAGCTCTCCTAAGATGGAGATTAGTAGACTTAGGGCTTAAGGTCAAAACCCCAATCCAGTAAAAAAATATATTGTTCCGGGAACCATGAACCAATAGAATAGCAGGTTTGTGGGAGTTATGGGCCCTCACGGTCTATTACAACTTACAAACCGTTAGAAGAAGAGTTGGGTGGAAAAGATTGTGAAAGTCAATAACCCCGCCCTTTAGTTACGACATATGTATATATTTTTTTACAGTTTTTACCGTTTTTTCTTCTTCTTATATTGTCTCCAATTTCGTATATTAATTTGTAATTATCTGTTTGTATATCCGTGAAAACTACATTAGTAAGAAAGTTGAGAAAATTGCAGTCGAGGGACAAAGAGGAAGAGGAACCCCAAAGAAGAGATGGAAAAATAATATAAATGAAGACCTACGAGAAAAAGGAATAACGGGCGATGAGGCTCTTGACCGGACTGCCTGGAGACAACTGGTAAAAAATGTCGACCCCACTTGAGCGGGATTAAAGACAAAGTAAAAAAAGAAGATATCCGTACTTATGAATAAAGTGTATAGTAGTAATAATAAGAATTACCTTGATTTCCTCGTCCTCCTTGACCTCAACTTCCTCAGGCTGCTCCACCTCACACATGATGACGTCATCATCCTCGTCATCAGAGAGACAGATGACGTCATCCTCATTCTCCAGAGCAGCCCTATGACTGTCAGACGACTCTGAAAATTGAAAGGGGAAAGAAAAGGTTAGAGTTGTGGGTGCACTGGTAGTCAAGTGGTTAACGCACTGGTCTGGTAATCAAGGTAGCGTAGGGATCCGTTGGTTCGAATCCCACCCAGTGCAAGAATTGTGGTTTATAATTAATATTTTTAAGATATTTCTATGTTTGTATTTTGACTTTGTACCACATAGTATGTACATTTGTACAAGAAAAACATTAATAAATAAAAAAAATAAATAAATAACGCGCTGGTCCCGTAATCCAGGTAGCGTAGGGATCCGTTGATTCGAATCCCACCCAGTGCATGAATTTCTTCTCATGAATTTGAGTTTGTGACCACATAATAATAACACTCTTAGGGTTAGGTGGTAGAAAATGCTTTGAGCATTAACCTCGCCTGGTGGTTAACTTTCACTGATATATATATCTCTGTCCCGGTAGCTCAGTGATAAAGGCGGCACTCTGTGAATCCAAAGATTCCAGTGAGTTCGAAAACCAGCCGGGATATGACAAGTTCATTTGGGATTTTTACCACATTAATAATGCGTCTTGGGCTTACTGCTGAAATAATGGGACTTCAATAGTCCTAATCGGGCAGTAAAAATAAGGCGATGTTATTTATTTATTATAATAATAATAATAATAGTCTTTGTATTATTATGTCACAATTTTAGTGGGTAGCGCAGAATCATAGGACTTTAATATACAATATCTTGTATTATTTTTTTGCCTATGATTCTGCCACTGGTCGCTGCTTCACATCAAAGTAAGCTACTCATTTTTCCTCACAAGGTATGAGTGGACCCCGAACATACAAGTACAGAGCAGAAAAATTCCTACCCCGCTGGGAATCAAACCCAGGTCACCATGCGTGCAATTTCTAGCGCGCTAACTCACTCGGCCACAGTGACTACTATTTATTTATTATATATATTTTCTTAAATATAAAAAATAAAACTTACCATCTGTTGGTAGCACCCTGACATTTAGCAAGGCAGCGGTTTGACTAGAAGGGTTCGAATCCCGCGAAGGGACCACAGTTTCCGAAGTAGAGGACACCATGTCCATTTGTATGTCAGTCTGGAAGATAGAAATGCGAGGAAAATAGAAGCAACTCATCATCATGCTTATACTGATTATAATTAGTTTCATTTTTTATAAATTTACGTAACAAAAGGTAAGTTGTAAAGGGCAGACCATTTGTATGTTGATATAAATGATACCGACCTCAGTAGCTTGATCGATAAGGCAGCGGACTTGTAACCTGGAGGTCGCTGGTTCAAGTCCCGGTTTCAGAGTAGATTTAGTAAAGCGAGTTTGAGTAGTTGTGATATCAAAGTGATTAACACAAATATGATAAATTTTAAACTTTTTTTACCTATTATTATTTGTTGGTGACATATGTGGTGTGAAAGTCTTTCTTGTGATATATTTTATGATGGACACCATGGATTGTAAATCTAGTTATCCAGTGTCTGTTGGATTGGTTTGTGTTCTTCAAATTGTTACTTGTGAAAGCTGGTCCATCAGTGTATTGCTCTTTCATTTAAAGTTATTCTTAGTATGCTGTCTTCTCCTAAGAACGTAAGACCGTGTTGGTTATTGCCTGCTAATGTTTCTAGCTAAACAGGTTTTGTAGTAAAACAAATCATTATATACTAAAAAAAGAAAAAAAAAATGGAGAGATTTGCAGATTCTATTGCACCACCGTAAATAATAATTATTAATAATAATAATACTCTTTAGTGGAAGGCAAACCACCAGGCGAGGTTAATGCTCAAAGCATTTTCTACCACCTAAGCCTCAGAGTCTTATTATATGTGGTGACAAACTCAAATCAATGAGGAAAAATTCATGCACTGGGTAGGATTCGAACCAACGGATCCCTGCGCTACCTGGATTACCAGACTAGTGCCTAAACCACCTGACTAGCAAATTGTTTAATTATTCGTACTACTATACACATTTCCTCCAATACACCACTCACCTCATTGTCAGAGCTGGATAGACGAGCTTTCTTGGCTCCAGCTGCATTCGATACACTGGAATTCCTGCAATGAAATGGGTCGTTACAGGTAAGATGTATTTAACATGCTCTGCATTGATGATAGTGTTTATTTTATGAAGGGTTAGGTGGAAGAAATTGCCAAAGGCAATAACCCCGCCCTTTAAGTAGGACATTAGCTTTATTCTCTTTTTTGTTCTTGTTTCTTTGTTCAATCTATTTATATTTTCTTTATAATTTCATTGTAGGTATTTTACTGTATATATTTTTGTCTTACCTAATAAAGCATATAGTAATAATAATAACCTCGCCTGGTGGTTACCTTCTACTAAAGAGTCTGGCTGGGGGACGTTAAACAGGGAGAAGACCAGTGTCCCACTAGAGGACTATAAACAGAGAACAGACTAGCCAATCCTTACAAGACAGGCTAGCTTGCAGTTTCCCAAGGGTTTAATGGCTTGTACAGAAAAGTCCAAGTCCTCATGATGGTTGATCGCACATAGAAATATGTGGTTCAGGACGAGCCAACTTTGAATTAAAGTTGGCTGGAGACCATCACTCACCCCTCCGGCTGTAGCCAAGCTGGCTACAACAACAACAACAACAACAAAGAAACATGAAAAAAACCAACTTGCCTTTTGCTTCCCGCACTGCCGAGTCTGTCTACCACCTCCGCTATCTCCTCAGCTCTCTGCTCACGGTCCCTGATCATCTCCGAGATCCTGGCATTCGTCTCCTCGAACTGGCTTTCGAAATTCGGGTCTCCCGAGCTCTCAATCCTGCCCCTGATGTACAAGCTGTAATGTAGAAACCGGTCACACAATTACGAAATAAATGTGTTTTCTGGGTGATTAAGAAATAAATAAAGAAATTAAGTCTGGCTGGGGTTCTATAAACAGGGAGTAGACCAGCAAGTCTGGCTGGGGGACTATAAACAAGGAATAGACCAGCAGTCTGGCTGGGGGACTATAAACAAGGAATAGACCAGCAGTCTGGCTGGGGGACTATAAACAGGGAATAGACCAGTAGTAGCTTGGTTCTGGGGGCCCTTGTCAATTATTAGCCTCCTTGTAAGAAGTGGTAGAAGTGCTGAGTCATTACTCCACTGTCTGGCTACCATCGTTCACGATGACCCCACCCTATGATGATGAATGTGTTTTTCGTGTTTTTAAATGTAACAATACTTGCATAAATATACATATAGGTTTCATTAATCGATACAATATTATAATAATTTTCATAAAACATATCATGAAGAATGGTATATTTGAATACATTTACTAACAGTAATACACATCTTCTATAGTAGCTCAAACTGGAAGTGTGCCCAGCACACTAGCCGCATTCCCGCGCTGTATTGCAATGGACAGTCTTTGCATTAGGAACGCTTTGGATTTGGAAGTACCAGTGAGCTAAGACAATCCATCTCCAATCTTTTTCACAATAGCCCTGGTTTCTCTGCTCCATCTCAGGGAATGCATCCCTTTCCATTATTATTATTAATATACCGACATATACCGTGTTGACCCAGCACCTAAATGGGAAGTATTGTGTCACTTCTCGCCCATCAGAGAGGAGGCATACTACGGGATGGGCAGGCTACAACACAGACCACAAGCGTCTACAGTAGCTCCTGTTTCATGGCTACGAAATAAAAAAAGGCTGTGGAACACTCATCTTTAAAAAAAAAAATAATAAAAAAAAAAAAAAAAAAAAAAACCAACACAGTCTTACGTTCTTACATTTGTATGAAAAGAGAAGAGATGAAAATCATGTGAACAGGAAAACTCATCTTTTTTTCTTCTTTTTTAAAAAATGTATGTATGGTTTTATTTGTGGTGAAGCACAAGGCCTCTTCACAATTTTTGTGGGTAGCGCAGAATTACTAAGAGCCTCCTGTACTTTTCGAATATTTCTATTACATTAATTTCTTTTTACTCTGGTAATGCCGCCACTGGTCGTTACTCATACAAGTAACTACTCATTTTTCCTCACGAGCTATGAGTGGACCCCGAACACCCAAGAACAGAGCAGAAAAAAATTAGCTTGTGATCTACCACCTGGAAATACAATACAATACGGTGACCTGGGTTCGATCCTGCCTGGGGATCGAACCCAGGTCACCGTGCGTGCAATGCCTAACGCGCTAACTCACTCTGCCACGGTGACTACTCCCTTTCCATTATTATTATTATTAATATACCGTGTTGACCCAGCACCTAAATGGGAAATATTTTGTCACTTTTCACCCATCAGAGGGAAGGCACACTGCGGGATGGGCAGGCTACAACACAGACCACAAGCGTCTACAGCTCCTGTTTCATGGCTACGAAATAAAAAAGGCTCTCTCTAGCAATTAATTGCGATTTAATGTAGCTAGATTTGTATCTAGCGTGATTTCGGGGAGCGGCACCTGTTTTTAGACCTATCCGCAGTAAAAAAGGCTGTGAAACACTCATCTTTTTTTTTTAATGTCAATTTCTTACCGGTAGAACTCATTGTCATGGGAGGGCGTAAAGTACTGCTGCACGTAGGCGTCCAGTATGGCCTGGAACTCCGCCTTGCTAGTCACGTTCTGGTCGCTGGGC